>VOMN01053589.1:0-11266 GCA_014899125.1 Orchestia grillus | reverse complement strand
TAGTGCTGCACAAGTGGCTAGTGCTGCACAATTGGCTAGTGCTGTACATTTGGCTAGTGCTGCACAGTTAGCTAGTGCTGCACAATTGAGTAGTTTCTTACATCTTGCGTCCAGGCTCAGACTTTCTTACAGACTTCGTTTGCAGTTCCACGACCTGTGAAAAAGAATTTTGGAACACATACGCGCACCCGAGTTTCCCGTGTTAGCGGATTCTTTTTAGATTTACGAGGAAGAAAAAGCAATGGAAATCAACCCAGAAAGTCACTCAGACGTTGCTCTTACCGTGCAGGTCCGTCTCAGAAATTCTTATTCTGCAGAGGTGTGAACTGCGCTGGGCTGCTGGAGGCCCTCATAGCCCATTCTTTTGATCTCGAATGACTAGTGATCGTGTTAGTGAATATTCATGCTAAAGCCCACTCACATACTCATTCCTTGACAGCTTTGGTTCCGATCTAGAAGATACAGCTTCAATAAAAGACGAGTGCACACTTCTTTGGACAAACAAAGGGGTATAGGGCACAAAATATTATGTGTCTTCTTTAAATTTTGATCTACGTGTGTATTTTTTACTAGTATTTTCAGAACCTATTTTCACTGGATCAATGGCGATCACAATTTCCGTATTTCTAATGAAGATATTTTCTTTCACCTTTTCATGAAAGCTTTATTTGAAAAATCCGACCCAAGATGCAAATAACTTTTATTCCATTAAATTTTTATTTAATGAAATGTTTTTGATTCTACTTTCACAGAGCAAGAGACTTCATTCAATATTGAAATTTCTCGTAATTGTCCATCGGTGAAACAACTCCTTCCTGAAAACGTTTTTTCATCACAAAAAATAATTTTTGGAATGTAAATGTCGCTGATGTTTGTCTAATTTATTAGGTTGATAAAAATAATAGCCGATTTCAGCTTATTAAATAAAAATGAACAGTAAAAGTTAATAATTTAATCAAAATATGAGCTTTGAACATCTCTGTCATCGATGAAGGAGATTCTTTATTTCTCGTTCATGCAAACTCAATGGCTGTAATGCAATACAGTCTTTGAAAGCTGATTCCCTCCCTGGTTTGGACTTGAAAATTTTAACCATTCAAAAAGCATCCAAAAAAATGACGGATAAAAGATCAGGAAATACGGAAGATCTGGTAGTATCTCGTATCCCAAGTCTGTGAGTTTCTGTCCTGTCCTTCTTGCACCAATGCAAGTCTCGTCTTTTCGTCTGCAAATGACAGTCGCCGCACTGACATCGACAATCTGAGGCATTTCCCTGGCATTTTGGCGTGGATTTTATTCAATAATTGTTTTCAGTTGTTGATTGCCTGATCATTTTCTGCCATCTCCATCTCAAAAGCTCTCATCGCCATTTTAGAATTTATGAAACCATCTTCGTAGTGACGATGATTTGTGAACTCGTCTCATGCTCAGATAAAGTCTTGGCTGCAGTTAGGGAGGCGTTACGCTCGAGTTGGAACTCATGCGAGAAGAGTAAGTGATGGTTTTTTTCTCTTACATCCATAATTAATGACTTATATGCTTCATGAGTATTTTCTGACTGAAATAAGTTGGGAATTAATAAAGAGCTCGCATTTATCATCGGGTGTGTCAAAATTTGTCTAAAATATACTGAAAATACTGTGCGAAACTAGCATTTCCAAACACAACCCTTAGAGACAGACCTCTATTTTTGTAACAACCGAGTAACAAACTAATGAATTTCATTTTAAAATATACACTCATTCTACACCAAAATAGCTGAGACAATTCATCCTAAAAAATATCACTAACTAATTATATTCATAAAGGGAAGTTTTCATCACAATTCCCTGCCGAACTTGAAAGGGTGGATAATACCCCGCCCATTTATGCTATATTTTGTGGCAATAATTTCCACTGCAGGCAGCATTGTTCATTACATTCATTTCAGCATGCGGCGCATGACTCCAAATCACACGCAGCACCGTCGGATAAATTATCACTTCCTGCTGGGTGAATTAAAGATATTTTTTTCTTAAGATCTTCTTCAGGAACAGTCGACGTTCACATACCAGTAATATTTCTCATCCGCGCTATGCATTTTAGGGGCGCGTCTCAAACACCGGTGGCTGCGCCAGGGATACCTCGATCTCTCACATCTCGCATCCGCCATGCAATTATGCAACGCAGTTACGCATTTTGGCGCCCGCCTCCGCAGCGACGGGAGGTCCAGAAGCTTTCGCCCGCAACGCAAGCGATCGCCATTTCTGTTTCGCCGAATTCTGTCGTGAGATATTGGTGTCGCTTCGTGATTCCTTGTTTCGATGATATCAAGTTTTTTGAGGCTGACGTTCGTGTTTCATTTCATATATATGTACTTCAATTTCTTTTCGTCTTGAAAATTTGGAGAGGTTCAACGTATCCCAGCAAGTATTTTAAAGTGGGATGTTTTGATCATTAAATGTAACTTCTTTCCATGCTATGAATCTTTTATGCTACAGAAAGACGTTTCGTATATTTTAGGTCATTCGCATTTCAATTTCAGTAAAGTTTAGAGAAAAATATTTGTTTCCATTATTGCAGTCTTTGTTTTATAACTATTGGAGATTGATTGGCGCCAGTGGGTGGGCTGTCGTCAACACAATTACACTACTAAGCACAAAATAAAATAAGTTCAAGCTAGTTGGGGGCTGTTAATTGACGGAAAGAAAAGTCTATTGGAGGAAACAACCGATTTCTGTGTGTTATGTGTTATATTTGATTGACCTTTGATTTATTTTTTATTTTTTCCAACAAGTTCAACTTTCATTACAATAAGTAAAATATAATACAAAATTACAAATAAAATAGTGCAAAAGTGTTTGGCCCAATAGCGTAGTACCTTATGTTTCTTACTTAGTTGTTTTTCTGATTCTCAATACATTTTGTTCGTCCTGTTTACATATTCAGGTAAATATATGTTTTCTGAGCCACTTGTACTTTTTACCTCACACAAGGGCTTTAAATATTCACAATACATCAAAGACAGAAACACCTTCGTGTTTCGAGGTTAGACATGTTTTTGTCATCTTTACTTTCTCTGTTTACTCACATTAATGGTATTTAGTTCATTTGATTATTTAAACATAAAGCATTTCTGCAAACTGAAAACGCAGATGAAAAGAGCGTTAGCGCACAGGCAAGCCATTACGCAACAGTGGTAGGTTGGTACACCGGTGATCCAATACTTATGTAACTCGTAAACAATCGTTCAAGCCGTTATGCATTCTCTGCCGTCCAATTCGGTGCTAGATTAAAACGCAAATTAGGTAATCTCTTCGGGTAAACTATTCTAAGCGCACTTCGATTCCAGAAAGCCTAGTTATCAGTCAGACAGAAGCCTTCAATAAGTGATGTGATCTATGCCTGATCGGAGCTTCCAACAAGACCGGACTGGTTCCATGAGATAATATAGGAGCTTTGGATGATTTTGATGAGTAGCAAGAGTTGAGCGTCTGACGTGGCGGCTGATGCGAGACCCGGCCTCAGATTGATGGTCCGAGAGCAGCTTCCTCGAGCGATAGAGCACGTCTCGAGAAGAGGCCTCGTCTCGATTCAAGTGTTGCTTATAAGTTAAAGCTGCCACTTCGACTCTATCCAAGCAAGGGGTCGTGAAACAACTGTCGGTTGTTGTTGGCAATACGTGAAGCGTCGTCTCTGTTAGGGAATGCTTGGGGTAAGCTAATGTTAAACCCGACTTGAGGACTCTTTGGAGCCTCGGTACAAGTGAAAGGAAAATGTAGCAGATAATTCCCTAAAAAAAATAATTTTCCTCATTCGGTATAACCATGAAAGTTAGTTTCTTTTTCCCACGTCATCATAATTGTATTATTAAAACGTATTTAAGTTGCGAATTTTTCATGTCACAAGGATTCTATAAAGTGGATGCGCTTGTACCCCACACATATAATCAAGAAGTCGCACGTGTGCGTCAGAGGCTGCATTAAACATAGAGGCTAATGATAACAATTAAACATAGCTAAATGGCAGTTGGGCTAGATGTGACCGAATACCACTTGACCCACAAGGCGTCGTACGCCGCAGACCGCGCTAACAACACTCGCCACAAAGCTGCCACCGTCGCCGCTCCACGAACATCACGGCCCTCTGCATGCAGTCCATAAAAGCGATAATGGCTCACCAATTTTCGATCTTGGTGGCCGGCTCGATGGGTACGACGGCATAGCTTTTTAACGGTTTTCATTAACGTGAAATGAAGCCGTGAGTGCGAACTCGATTTCAGCATAAAGCATTTTTTGAGCTAACGAGCAATCTTTGTCTCGCCCAGGCATACTGTACGTGGTGTTCACAGGCACCCTGAGGTCCTGGAGTGACAGCGAGAGTCCTATGTACCTTTTTCACCGGAGCATCTAAAATCGTCTTTAACCTTATTCGTTTCTTTTATAAATATATCAATGGCTGTATGAAAAAGTTACATTGGATATAATCACGTCGATAAGGAAATTTGAGTTGCAGCGTTTTTTGGTTCAAACGCGCCAAAAATATCCAAGACTGAGCAACACACATTACGTCACTTGACACCTAAATCGAATTTTAAAATACCAGAGTTTGACAGAGAGATAGGCAGCGCATCATGCGTTTTCACATTGCAAATGTGTAAGAAAAATGAGAACTGCTTCTCTGCGCAGCGTGAAGCAAACATACCTCATTTGTACGATATCCTTAAGCCAAATATTTTCAAACGAGGTCCTATTTTGTACTACTCAATCTATAACTACTCAATCTAAACTAGCATGAATGTGGAATGTGGTCGCGCGCTGTCACGCGACAAGGGTAAACCAGCAACGGCAGATGCAGTTCTTGGCCACACAGGTTAACTGACGGCTCTCTCTCTCCTAAAGTAGCTAGCGGAGCTTAGAAATTAAATGAGTACTCTAGTTTCCAGGCTCTAGAATTGGGATAAACGTTTTTTAATTTCCGAATTGTTTATACCTGAATGTACAAATACATTGTACTAGTAGCTACGTAGTTATGTTGGTTATCCGTTGTTCATGACGTCCAACCAAGTCTTGAAAGATCCTTTCATCACAGATATTTTCTTAATTCATTTGTTTTAGGATTCAATGAACTGCACGACTATTTTGTGGACAAAATTAACGTTATTATACAAGAATAGAACATCTTTTCCTGCAGACACTTCGTTAGTTTTCAAGAAATATTATTTTCATTCTCTTTCTTGCGAGTTGATTTACCGACGAAACACTAAGTATCATTTTATGAAGCACTGTTTTTTTTTTCGGAATATATTTAGAGAAGTTATTATTTCGTATTAATTATTTGAACCGAGAGAGAGTGAAAGAAAGAAGGAGGCGTTGTTTTTCAATGATTGTTTTTTTTTCGTTTTGATCACGCGTTTTCCCAGAAAGTAATTAGAAGCCGACGCAATCTTAATAAGAATGAAAAAGAAAGATTAGCTATATTAATGATAATATATTTTTTGGTAAAACCTAAATTCAAGCGTATTACATCACATTCCAAGATTCAAAGACGATTTCAGTTATGAATAAAAGTTTCTGAAAAGTACGCACACAATGGAGAGTAGACTTATTTAGCACAGATGATCTGAAACTCGGCCCAAAATAAATGGCATTTCCCCTCTATTTTCAAGCAACGCATTGCTTATTAACTGTTGCCACTCCAACCCCGTGAATTCCTTTTCAACCAATGAACGTTCATCAATGTCACGTACAAGTAAGCCCTCATCATAGCACACAAACTTTCAAAAGTAGCTCGTTTTTAGCTGACTGCGATCAAAAACTCCTCCCGATCTTTGGGAAAATCTGTAGAAGTTTTGCGTTCATTCTAGAAGTAAAAGGATTTGATTTCTTGCTCGAGGCAAAAATAGAGCACGAGGGACCTCGTCAGGTCTTAATGCTTCGGCCAAAAAGCAGATCTACAGGAGCCAAATTTACGGTGGTCTCCGGCCCCTCCGATGGACAGATCCCGCACAACTTGGGCCGTCAATCATCGAGTGCTGAACAACTTCCTCTTATAGAAAGATTTAAAAATTTTGCCGAAGCTCGGAAGAAATGTCGGGCGAGATGGTGCGAGCTGCAGGCGAAGTGGGAAAATGTTGCGTCGGTGTACAAGTGCGCAGAATGCAGCACATTCGTACCTAGTGACTCGATCTCCTTTTCCGCATCGCAACAAACTACTTAAAAAGTTCTCCAGCTTCGACTTTCTAAAACAATGCCCAGCTCATGCAAGACTTGGAAGTACGCGATGTATTTGTCGGCAACTTTTGACGTCCGGTCTCAAGCTGTCAAATAACTTGATGGTTTAATGAATTATTTCCGCATTGAAAGGAGAATACTTGAATCGCCAAATTCGGTATCTCGGTCATATGATAATAGTTTTTGTCAAGTATATTTTTAGTGAGATGAAAGTAAATTCAGTGAATCAGTTTTACCATAGTAAAAAGTGGCAAAATCAAAGGGTAAAATAAATTGATTCAATTCTTTCGTATGATAGAGCTTGATAATTTATTTGAAAGTCCAATTAATATTAATATTCTGCAGTTGTGACTTTTCCCTCTAATATCGCCTACCGTAGAATTTGAGACGACAACCTCTTAGTGTTGAAATTTTTTCAAACCATCCTCTTGGCCTCACTAATTTTTCTCGCTAACCCCTCTCACACGCACCTTGCTCCCCAGAACCTCCTCGCAACACCCTTGCAAAATCAGGAATTTTCGTCTGCTCAAGCCAAGTGGTCGTAAACGAGGTGTCTGGAAGACGTCTCGAGGTGATCTAATTTACAAAAGTGCTCATATTTCGAGCATGCTCAGGTTTGACAGGTTTTTTAGCAGGCGCGCTGAGCGGGTGCTGCATGCCGCACTGAATACGGGGCCTTGTTTACGTTGCTGTTTACAGTGCAGTTCCGTAACCTGGATACCGTCATTCCCTCCTGTTGACACAACTCGGCATGCTGCCCTTAACGCTGGTTAAGGCCTGTACGAACACTTGCAGGCTTTTTCGAGGGTATTTTCAGACCATGCGTTTCGGTTTAAATGTCAAATTGAAATTGCAGTGCGCCTTACGAATGAAATGGAGGGAGATAAAATCGTCATGTGCCGCGTGAATGTTATCGGAGCAGCGTGATGTGAAGTTTTGGAACGGAAGTTCATACGTGATAAAGTATTTATGACTGAATAGTGCATCATGTTTTCCATGCACAACTCTAACGCATTTTAATGCAGTTTCCCGAGGGGCCAAAACCAAAGCACCTGATATGTGAGTACACGGCTGCTGTATTGCCGGAAATCCAGAGCTCAAATAATATATTACAAACGCTTGGTTTCTTCTCAAGAGCCAAGTTAACCTTATCTCATGAGATATACGTATTATGGGAAGTTAAAAATTCTAACACTTCAGTAGTTCAAATTAAGGAAATAAGTGTATCCCACTATCCCTTTATTTAATAAACAGTGGACGCGCCCCGCAAAAATGGCGGGACAAATGATATTAAGTTCTTAGGGTACCCTCTTATTATGGTGACTCTGACATGAAACAATGTTATTTTCAGTATCACTGATACTGCCTTAGCTGACAGTCTCGTTGTTAGTTTAGGAATATGGACCCGGGAATTCTCTCCCATCTAAATCTTTACGAGCGTAATACAAAGACGGACGGACAGATGGACCGAGCAGCCGACCAAGCAAGCAACACTGGGCTATTATTACATAGTGGGATAGCATAGTGTGGCTTGCTTGGTTGGTCCGTCCCTTCGTTTCTCTGTCACGCTCTTGAGAATTACGATAGGGGAAAATTCACGAGTTTGTATTTCTAATCAGCGAGACTGACAGCGAAGGCAGCACGTAGCAGTGAAACTAAAAATGATATTATTTCCTGTCATATTTACCGTAAATAAAAGGACATCTTGAGAAATGAACAACATGGTGGGGCGCGGCGACTATGTATACTAATACTCAGGTATTGCTTGCTTGGTTGGTCGGATGGTTGGTCCATCTTTCTGTCACGCTCTTAAGGATTTAGATTCGAGAAAATTCCAGGGTCCGTGTTAATAAACTATAATAATAGCGGGACTGTCAAATAAGGCAGTCCGTATCAGTGATACTGAAAGTAAATTTGTTTCATTTCAGAGTGACCGTAAATGAGAGAGCATCTTCAGAATTTGACATCATTTGTCCCGACATTTTTATCGGGTAGCGTCTACTAGTGAATAAATGAAACATAAAAATTGTAGGCAATGTGATTCAGGCTTCGCATTAATTTTTCCATTACCGGCATGCTTCTTCAACATATACATGGCTACATGACCTGTGCTGCAGTTTTTGTTCATTCATGACGGTAGCGTTTATAAATTGACTCCGTTTGTATAAGTAATTATCAAATAGGAGAAATTAATCTCGTCAATGTCAACCATACTCAAAATCTCTGAGCCGAAATGTTTCCCACGAAGCTAATAAGTTAAAAATAAATGAAAAGTTAATTATAACTACCGATCAATTAATACAAAGACCTTTAACCGGCTACTGTAACACTTGTCTCTGCCTAAGTGGAATTTTTTATGAGAAACAAAACTATTGAATGAGAAAACGAAGCGCGGCTTGTTAGCACTTTTAAGTGCCATGATATGGAGCCACGTCGGTCACGAACACAAAAGTGTCGAGATCCGAGGGCCTTCAGGTTAAGGAAACCTATGTAATCAAATTATTTTCAATTTACACCGACTGACATTTTTTTCAGCCTACCCTTTGTGAGGCAAAAACCAGCGGCGGTTCTGTCCTTTGTTGTACTCTTGCAGGCGCTTCTTCATGTCCGTGCATAACTTGGGCTTCATCTGGGATTTTGTTGGCCTTATTAGAAGTTTTTCAGAGCCCAGGCGCCACTGATGGTGCGTTTACATAGGAAATAACAAGAAAGAAGGAACAGGACTTTCCTACGAGTATCGATCCCGCAAAAATGGATTTGGAATTTTTAAAAGCCAAGATCAGAATCCTGTTTTTGCGAGTATATTTCGGCCAGGCCTGCCGCCTGTCTCCAAAAAACAAGGGATACTGCGCTATGTTGTTAGCCTCAAGCTATAGCGAGTTTTGGGCATTAACACAGAGTGGCGTTAAATATTAATTTCATAAAATTTTTATCAGAAATTTAGAGAGACGATTTTTTAAAGGAAAGTCTGTATCTTGCACACCATGACGTTTGCATAGCATGTTTTTTTTCTTTTTTTGAACGATCTCTTTGCCTCCAGTAGGCAGATCATAAGCCAAATTAAACGTCAACAAAATTTCACGAGAAGAACTCGCTCTAGGAATAATAATGAACCGACGCCAAGAAACGACACGGTCTACTGCATCATCCGTTGAGAAATGAAACTGAAATTGTGGACAACTTTGCGAGGAAATTTCTTCTGCTACTCCAGCATTAGCGCATGAGAAATGCTTTTTAAATTATGCACCACGAAGATTTTAGGGCCAGACCTTCCTTTCAATTGTACTCACTGATTGTTACAAATCACAAAAAACATCACACAAAATCACTTTGGAAGCTAACATTTAAGGTATTTACGCAAGATGAAATTTTTTAGGGCTCCTCTGTACCTACATTAGATGCTTAGTAAACGTTAAGCAGATTCTTTTTCATGGACATGATTGCATGTACATCACTCTTCCAATCGTGCTGCAGCATGTAAAGAGCGATCGTATATCGATCCTGGCAGCTTGATGTGAGTGAAACTGAAGTCAAATTAGGCATTTTATTTGCATTGTAAGCTTGTACTTCATTTTATTTGTTCTAATAGTTCAATCACGCTGTCGTCACAGCGGGAGTCGTCACAACGTTTGCCCAAAAAATAGATAAATTATTGTTAATGTTGCTGTACTTATTACCATGATAATTATGTATTTACTAATAATTAGTACAACTAAGTGACTCAATCTTTACCTCCCTGTTTATTTTATTAATTCGTCATAATATCTGGGTTCTTTATTATGTCATTAACTTTGTGGAACATTTTCTTAAGATCCTACAGCCCTTCAAATATTATTTTTATAATCCGGTCCACGTTTAGGCGTGGGAGAGAAGGGCGCATGTGCGTACAAACGATCATTTTTCTACCCTTAAAATGCGCCTCGTAGAGGGAGTGGCGCATACTTGGTAACTTGGGTAAGCCCATCTCAAGCACGCAAGTGTTGGGAAATTGGTTATTTCTGTACAATAAGTTTTCAGACTACATCACAAAAAACAGGACTCTGACATTCGAAAACGTTAAATGAGTTCGATTTTTTTGTAGAAATATTCATAAGTTCATGTATAGATGTATATATATACATATATATATTTCGCAAAATTTTTCAAAATAGAATAGTTTCATTTCACGAGTTTCTATATAAACGAATCTGTGTCAAGTAACTCTTGTACTGACGAGAGAGCTCTCTCAAATTTGATATTTTTCGAGGTGGCTTATTGCGCGAAGGAAATTTGTTCGTGTACTTATTCGGGCACAAACATACGACGTGTTTATAGCGGTGTCTGTTCGGCGGCATGACAATGTTGAGATGAGAAAATGCTTCATTTATTGAGCAAGTAAAGCTCTGCAAGCGTCGAAATCTTATCCCAATCTAATGTTCGTGTTTACGTGTTTCGTCCTGCAGTCCTACATGCTGTACATGTTTACACGTTTTGTCCTGCAGTCCTACATGCTGTACATGTTTACACGTTTTGTCCTGCAGTCCTACATGCTGTACATGTTTACACGTTTTGTCCTGCAGTCCTACATGCTGTACATGTTTACACGTTTTGTCCTGCAGTCCTACATGCTGTACATGTTTACACGTTTTGTCCTGCAGTCCTACATGCTGTACATGTTTACACGTTTTGTCCTGCAGTCCTACATGCTGTACATGTTTACACGTTTTGTCCTGCAGTCCTACATGCTGTACATGTTTACACGTTTTGTCCTGCAGTCCTACATGCTGTACATGTTTACACGTTTTGTCCTGCAGTCCTACATGCTGCTGTACATGTTTACACGTTTTGTCCTGCAGTCCTACATGCAGTACATGTTTACACGTTTTGTCCTGCAGTCCTACATGCTGTACATATTTACACGTTTTGTCCTGCAGTCCTACATGCTATACATGTTTACACGTTTCGTCCTGCAGTCCTACATGCTGTACATGTTTACACGTTTCGTCCTGCAGTTCTACATGCTCACATGCTTCACCAACACTCCTATACATTGTACATATTCAAACATACAGTGA
>VOMN01053583.1:0-16670 GCA_014899125.1 Orchestia grillus | reverse complement strand
TCTCGCCTGACACCTCTTAGACAATCGTGACCCTACCATCCACTTTTTCTCCCGCCACCTTAACCCATTTGCCTTTTTTATCCTGTCATTCACATCCGCTTCCGATCCCAACTAGCTTCCCAACATTCTCACCTCACCTCCTTCATTTGTACCAATCAATCTCTTCCTCTTTCTCATCATTATTTCTCTCTTCCCATTCACNAAGGCACGCAGAGACATGCCGATTATACCGTTCTATTCGCCTGCTTTTGCGCTTTTGATTGGCATTAAAAAACATATATGTCAAAATTCGAGAACTTCGACCGAACGGTCCCCTTACGCCCTCTTTTCCTCGCACCTTATACTCCGTCGATTCATGCAAATCATTCAAAGTTTCCAGACATCTTCCTTTCATACCGTATCTTTCAAGCAACATCCACAGCACCGGTTTATTCACTCTCGGATACGCCTTTCGCAGATCAAGCAGTCTCGCCATAGGCCATTCACTCTCCACATTCGCTGGTACCCGTTCACCCTGATACCTCTCATTCATTCTCCTCTTGTAATCACTCACATCTTCATGTATTCTTAAGAACCTTTTTTACCTTCATTTTCATCGTCGTCCTCGTCGTCAACAGTGATGGCGTCTTGATGGTCCGAGTGGTCAGAAGCCGAGTCGTCAACAGCAGCCCCGTCCTCAGCGTCATCGTCCAGGTCTATGACGTCAGTGACGGCACTAGTCGACGATTCGTCGCTTCTTGAGGCATCACAACTCTGGTCCACAGCCGCAGGAGCGCCAGATTCCACAACTTCAACAGTCTTGTCGCCCCCACCATCGCTGTCTGATTCAACTTCAACGACTTCGAGCTCGTTCGAGCCTTGTGAAGAATCCACAACAAACTCCAAGGCTGCCTTATTTTTTGTTTGATCGTCGGCACCTGATGCGTGACTCTTCACAGAATTGCCGGCAACGACATGCGGCTCATCGTCCGAAATTGTCGAGTCGGCAATCATGACGACGGCAGAAGAACCTTTCACGTCAGTGCCAGTGCTTGAGGTCTTAGAAATATCAGTGTTGTTCTCACTACTGCTTTCGCCTTTTTTATTTGTACCTATTTCTCGTAAGAGATTCTTAATATCCTCAACCCTACTGAAAGTTTCAGCGAGAGGTGCGTGAGATCCTGGAGAGGTTCTTACTGAAGCTTCGCATTGAGAAGCCGTCGAATATTCCGTAGCTTCTTTTGTCACAGAAGCATCCAAATCAATGACCAACGATTCGTGGTCACTGCAGTCAGATCTATCAGAAAAAGCGCGTTCAAATCGGTCAGGTTTATGGTGATCAGTTGGGTCAGAGGCCGCTACATTTTCTTCACACGCCGAACTCAGGTCCGACGAAATTTTCGCAGCAGCATCACTAGGCTCCACAGCCTCGACAACTTCACTGGAAGTCGCTTTTGATATCTGCCGAGACCGACGGCACGATCGCGATTTTTCGTCAAATAAAGATTCCACATACTTCTGAGGAGTTGGGATCGAAACCTTCAATTTGTTGTTTTCAATCAAAACTTTTTCCACAACTTCCTGGGTTTTCCTGGTCATTTTCACATAGAGATACGCTGAGGATAGCTTGCCTCGTCTGCGTTCCTTCTTCTTCGACGACCGTCGGGACGAGCTTTTGTTCACAGATTTATCCCCTTCAGGTGAAGACGAGCGATTTTGTGTCATGGCTAATGCAACTCTTGGCTCTTCCCCTCCGTCACCCAACTCTGGGAGGTCAGGCTCTTCCTGCTCGTCGCTGTGATCAGGCTCACTCATCATAAAATCAGGGCCTTCCTCAAAGTCGAGGTTATCTTCCCTATCGGACATAAGAGCATCGTCAGGAATGGCCGAACTCGACTGAAGGGCCTCAGGAAATTCAAAATCGTTTTTCTTTTGAGGTTGGTCAACGTCAACCACCTCGCGTACTGATGACACTGACACATCATCGCCAGCAGCAGAATCTGATGCATTTCTGCCACTTGCATTAGCCGGAACCCGAACTGCTGGGGAAACCGCAGCAGATCGGTTAGCGGAAGCCAATTGCGTTTCGTCATCACTAGAATCCGACATGCAAGGACTTATTATCTTCTTGAAACGGCGATTCTTCTTTGACGGCTTGGAAATGTCGGCGTCAGAAGCTGTCTCACCCTCATCCTTGACGTGTCTGGAGTCACCTAGCTTACCTACATCAGGAGAGGGGGATTCACTCCTCCTAGCCCCGTCAGAGGTCGATGTCAGTTTTGGTAGGGGTGCCTTGTCATTCAGGGGTGCCTCCTTCACCTCACTGTTTGAAAGGCCTTTTGAAGGCTCTTTGCCCTCAGTTGGACCGGCGAGATTAGACGCTTGCTTTGTCTGGGCTCGTTTGGGATCGTAGAAAGGGTTGCAATTCCCTGCCGGCAATATGGGGATGCCCAATCGTCGCTCCCTGTCGTAGTTTCGGGTACCATAAGAATTTTTAGCCTTCCTAAAAAATCCAGCAGAGATTACACCCAAAGATATCTGGAAACCATGCATAATATAACCATTCAACTTTTTCAAAGACTCAGCCGCAGATTCATGGTTTGGGAACTGGATGTAAGCGCTGCCAGTGCAGTTGAAGCCACCATCGGACTCTATAACAACGTCTTTCAAAATGTAATCCTGAAAGAACTTGTACACGTGCATGGAATTGACAAACTGAGGCAGTCCCTTCATGATGAGGCACGTGAAGCTGTCCGAAATGAGATCAATAGGGCTTTTGACGGGCTCAGGAGTTCCGGCCAAAGGTGGCGGCGGGGTGGGCGACTGGGGTTGGGGGTACGCCATATGCATGGAGCCGTACGCACCAAGATAACCAGGGTGGGGGGCACCGTAAGGAGGACACATGGTGGGTCCCAACCCTGCACGGGGTTGCGCCATCCTCATGGAATTGGGAAAAGTTTCAGTGCCGATTGGTCTGGCGCGCGGTAGAGCTGCTGGGTGACGCGCTAAACTTCTCGGATCACGGGATAACGATCTCGGGTCGTATGAGGGGGACGGCACACTCCCCACTGGGGGTTTGCTAGACGGAAGGAAGCTGTGAGGAGGTTGTCTTGGTGCCTGAAGATAAGGGGGCTGTTGGGGAGACCTGCCTGGGTAATGCTGACTTGGCTGACGATTATCAATTCTAGGATCCCTACTGTGATGTATCGAGGTATTGTTTGGCCTGATCTGAGGGGCGTTGGTGCTAAATGGGGGTAACGAACGGGACAGCAGCATGGGAGAATTCGTCCTTGAAGGCACACCACAAGGAATGTCTTCGGTGAATATTTCTTCAGTCACAGGGTCTTTATTTCTTTCAGAGTCGCCTTCAGCCTTCGTTGTTGAAGCCGCCGTCGTTTCAGGGATGAGCTCGTCCAGGATACAGGAAGCCTGGGCACGCTTCTTCGCCCGCCGCCGCCTGTATTCCTCAATGTTGAGGGCGCTGCTCTGACTTCTGGAGCCACTCTTGACTTTACTCGTGTCAGACGCCGAGGTGGCACGCGTCAGATTCTCATGTCGAATATTGCCTCCTTCTCTATTAGTGGTCGATCTCAAATTACTCTCAAAACCGAATGGTACAATTTTTTCCTCTTTCAAATTGGTACTTTGTTTACCGGACGATTTTGAATTTCTCAATGGGCTTCCTTCAAGAGCCGAACTGATTAAACTAGTAGACAAAGGAGGAGGTTTTGGAATGCTAGGAGGTATAAGGAGATCTGCTGTAAAAGTTTTCTTTTTCTCACCGATGGAAGGCTTCGAGGCAGGCCCAACGAAATCTTCATACCTGTAAGAGTCCCCACGATTAGTGCTCTGAGCAGAATCTTTAGTAAAACGATCCATTTCAGTCTGGTTGCTCTTCAGAGCGTCCCGTTGAGGATCTTGACGAGACTTCCAATAAGGAGTAGAGGACACTTTCTCCACAGGAATCATCTTTGCTGTTGGGGTTTCAGGAGGACTGAAGCAACACAGCTCTTCGGGTTCTGGAGAGTCGGGAGTGTCGTCTGGGGCAAACGCAGCCGGAGATACCCTCCTAGAAGGTGGCAGGACACTACTCGTAGAGTCCTTTGCTGAGTGGGAGCTGTGCATAACACCAGTGGGATACTCAGGTGCGCTCAAGGGTGACCTTATAGAAGAGCGAGACGAAGGACGATCCATCTCCTTAAAACTAAGATTAGATCTTTTAGAATAAAAATCAGAAGAACGATCCATCGAATCACGACTCCTCATGGTGCTCACGTCTCTCTCATCACGCTGTGAGGAGCCTAACGAGTTCCTGTCAGGCCTGTCATTTAATGCGTGGCGTCTCGGAGAATCTCGAGGCGACTCCTTACGTGATCGATTTAGGACATGGCTACTTTTCTCAGCATCATCCACAACTAACAGCTCAGGTGTATTTGACGAACTTAAGTGGGATTGATTTTTAGAGAGCTTCGAGGACTTCAAGTCGTTACTGCAATTTTTTAAGAGCTCGGACAGTTCGGGAGGTAAGACAATTTTTGACGGACGAACATCAGAACTCTTCGGCCTGAGCCCGAATATCTTTTGCAGCTTTTCACGAGACGTTTGAAGCTGCACATTCTGGGAAGATGAGTTCGATTCATGAGAACCGCCAGGAGAAATGGATGACGGTCTCTCCTGAGAGAAGCTTGGGTCAGAACGAGGTGATGTAACTGGCCTGTCCCTTTGGTCCCAGCGACTGAGGCGACCACTCGCAGGACTGGATTTAGTGTTGGTTGACGGAGGCATTGGCAGGTCTAGCAAGCTTCGACGGGACTGCAGCTCGTGATGCCGGTGCTGTCGCCCTCTGTCACAATGGAAGGACTCAGATCTGTTGAGTGAAGAATGGACAGCAGCTCCACCCGACGATGAGGGTATGGATGAACGAGGCGCATGAAATTCAGGTCCTGGATCGAAAAGAACTCCAGTATTGTACACAGGTCGAGCAGCATCAGTGCTCATACCAAGGTCAGAAGTATGTTCTAGCTTCAATTGCACATCTTTCGAAGTAGAGCTGTGAGACGACCAATGGAACTTTGAAGATGGGAAAGACTGATTTCCTTCTCTACTTCGATCTCCAGTCATTCGGCCCGAGCTGTGAGCCCCTCGCTTAGATTCTTGATTATAAGGAGGGAAAGAAGAATCGTCCCCAAAGAGAGCCCGCATTTTCTCTTTGGCATTAATGGGGATTTTCTTAGAAGAAGATAATTGGATATCCTGCATGCTGGCATCCAGCGATTGTCTGTTCGGGTGCGTTGCTTCGTGACCTTTGCCTTTGGACGAGGCAGTAGGGACATCTCTACTGCCGCCACCTCTCGCACCAGGGTTATAGCTGCTTCTTTCACTGGCTGAGGAGTTACAAGTCCGTTGGTCTTCTCTCCTGCTGGAGGAGGAAGAAGAGGAGGGGCTGATTGGAGAGGAGCTGGTGGGGAGGTGTTGGTGCTTGCCCAAGATGCCAAGCATTGAGCTCAAGCGAGGATCTTCGTCGCTCACAGCCCTCAGCGACAGCTCCAAGGTCATGCTGCCACGAGCGGTCGCCTCATGAGACGTGTTTCTGCTCCTAGCGACATCGAGCAAAGGACTTCGGTTCTTCGAGTCCTGCATTGGATTTCGGCTTAGATCCGAGTCTCGAGGAGAATTTTTGCTCTGACTCGCTTCCTGAAATGAATTTCTGCTGTGAGATGAGCTCAGTGAAGGACTTCCGCTTGGACGTGGCTCTTGGGGGGTATTTCTGCCGCGAGGAGACCCCTGAACCGAGGGGCTAAACCCTCTCCCACTGCTCCCTGACGCAGGGCTTGGAGAAGAGCTGCTGTTTTGGCTGTCACCTTCAGGTTTCCTACTGCTACTGCCGCTGCTGGGATTCTGGAAAATAAAATCAGAAATTCGACAGCACTGACTACCAACAAGGGTCAAATCCCACAAAAACTCAAATTCCACATATTTTATTGGTTTTAAACTTACACGGAACAAAGGAACTTGGCTCTTTTATTCTAAATGCCAAATGCACCCACAGAGTGGCTCTATTCTGATCTCTAAAAGTGCCGAATGTATAAAATGAATGGCCTTATTTATCTTAATCCTTTGGTTATGGTCATGCATAGTTCTGCTTTAAAGCTCCCTATCTGCATGAAATGTGACCTGAAGAGAGTAAAAAGAATGGATCATTCATCATGCACTACAGTAAATGGGAACTGAATGCACACAGTGTGTTCCTACACAGGATTCCCTGTGCATAAAATCCACAAGTTAAGAATGATGAGGAATAAAAGACAAATTAGAAATAGCTAAGAAGGTGTGAAAAAATGGAACAAGCTTAGTGGGCACAGAAGACAGGAGTCCCAAAGGCCTAGCTAATGCCGATTCTCCTAGGTCTGCAGAGGCAAATAGCAACCCCTAAACAACTGTGCCTCTGGCACGCAACCCCTCAAATGAAGTACTGCTTCCACAAGTGGCTAGCACCTCAGGTGCACAGAGCAACAATTTCTTCCTCTCCCTTCTGAAGAAAAACAAACATCTACAACTTAATATGCTAAAAACCTACTAGACTGGCAAAAATTAGTTCTCTTGTATAACAAAGAAAATTCATTCAAAAATTAATGTATTATGTGTGACAATGCACAAAGTCAAACATTTATCAGGATTAGCCCACTTCCTGGTACAACACCATTTTTCCAAGGGTAAAATGACCCACTGGTGGGTGTCAACACAGGAAACGTGCAGGCAACTCACGGTGATGTGCTTCTGATAGATGCCCTGGAGTAGCTTAATAACAGGCTCCATGGTGGTGACCTTGCAGCTGTTGGAGAGTAAACAGTGCCTTATTTAGTTATATGCAGCAAACTTTCAGCAACTATAACTTATTGTGTGACTTGCTATACTCATTCTTCATCACAATGGCATTCCCTTCACTGAGATGGACATGAACTCTCTTAACAATGGTCTGACAGGACTGAGTAAATATAGATACGAGTGCCTGGAGTGATAGGCACCCCAGAATATATATATAAATTCGTTTACACATGGCTGTCTTTCTTAGTATAATTCCTAATGTAAAAACTGGTAGTGTTAATAATCAAGTATTTACCCATCAAATACCACAAATCTTACCACTGCCGAGCTAAAGTTTTTTATTCATTAATATATGAAGGATAACATCCACAGAAATGAAAGGTATGTGCTATTCGTAAAATATTTCTCTGGAGAAATTCATGAAATTGAACTTGTTCGAGTGAAGTATATGTGTGCATTGACCCTGAAACTCCATAAACACAGGGTGTTGCATTGCAAAAAGTTTCACTCTATTGTGATTGATTATAAAGAATTAAACATTGTTGAATTAAACACTAATCATGCATACAATGATACTAAAGAAATCAATACGTTAATGCCCTTTGTAATGAAAAATTGTGGGCATACAGTACTTAGCAGGCACTTCATGAATGTATCAACTGTGACGATACTTTTTGACAACACCCTGTACATACATATACCTCACACATGAAAAACTTAAATTGGTTCTGCTCAAACTATTCTCTGGAAGAAGAATCTAAGATCTGAAACCAACAAAAAGCATCAAAACTCAAAATTTTGGTTCTGTAAAAAAGCAAGTTGACTTAACCTTGAAGGGCCCAAAATTATTTTGTACTACAAGCTAAAACAAGATCAATGCCTGACAATGACATGTTGGCACAGAGATTATTTCATTGAGTCAATACTCCAGTAAGAGAACACACTCTTCTTTAATGATAAGATTTGCTGTAAATCTTAGCACAATTTTCGGCATTTGAAGTGTTGGTTGGTGAGTTATGGCAGTGTCCTCCAGCTCCAAGCCACGGACCAATGCCAGCCATGGGTCAATTGGTCCATACCATGTCAGCCACACTCAAACAATACATAACTTACATTATTTCTGCTGCATTTAGTATTGAATTTAATGATTTATTAAAGTTACATAAAAATTCACAATGGATTCACATTATTATTACATCAAGAAAGACCAACTTCCATGCCAGTTGAATCATTTCATTGATTTATTTAACTGCCCCATCTAAAGAGCCAGTCAAAAAAATATTGTCTCAAATGAATTGGTCTTCAGCACAAATGAGGATAGAAAACACTCAATTAGGGCGATCGTTTTTCATTGTCCAACACCAACCAGTAGATTGTACTTCAATTTCATCTATCATGAAATAAACTCAACCCAAACTATTTCATTTTGTATAACAAAATGTAGGAGTACAACTTTTTATGTAATATGTTTGAGTACAAAAAACTGCTATCAATCACTACTAACTTCAAATTTACTATGAGCACTTCCCCTGGGGGTACTGCATGACCAACAAGCGAGAGTAAAAGATGAAATAAAACTGCCCAGTGCTCACTTCTTTGTGTCCTGCGCTAGAATAAACTTCTTGAGCAGCCTCATTTTCTGGAGCTGCTCAGAGACGCCAGGCCCTCCCTTCACATCCAGCTTAGAGATGATGCTCTCCACAAAAGGCAGGTACCCCCGCAGCTGCTGCAGCTTGGCCTGCACAGCCGCAGCAGGGTCTGCTGATGGACCTGCAAGAAAGACAGGTGTAATATTGCTATACGCAACATTTAATCTCCAATATATAGCATGCTGATTTTCTAATTTATGGCATGTTTATTTCCCAGCATGCAATATGTGTAGCATGGTTATTGCTTAATATGCAACATCTACAGCACCTGATTCCCCAACATACACCATATGCAGCATGTTATTTCTCCAACATGCACAATGTGCAGCATGTTATTTCTCCAACATACACCATGTGCAGCATGTTATTTCTCCAACATACACCATGTGCAGCATGTTATTCCTCCAACATACACCATGTGCAGCATGTTATTCCTCCAACATACACCATGTGCAGCATGTTATTCCTCCAACATACACCATGTGCAGCATGTTATTCCTCCAACATACACCATGTGCAGCATGTTATTCCTCCAACATACACCATGTGCAGCATGTTATTCCTCCAACATACACCATGTGCAGCATGTTATTCCTCCAACATACACCATGTGCAGCATGTTATTCCTCCAACATACACCATGTGCAGCATGTTATTCCTCCAACATACACCATGTGCAGCATGTTATTCCTCCAACATACACCATGTGCAGCATGTTATTCCTCCAACATACACCATGCACGTTAAAGAAAAAAACTCTCCCATATTCTGTGAAGACACTGAAGTTTAACAGTTGCTATAGCATGGACAAGGTAAATTACTGAAAATCAATACAAGAAAGTTTAGCACACCAATCATCACATTTGTGATAGGTATCTGATGGACAAAATATTTACCTAATTAACACGATTTTGTCAGTTATTAAATTAGGAATTATGCAAAGAATTTGCTGCATTTGAATTGTAATTTTTTTTGTTGGAGCAACAAAACTACAAGGCATCTTTTAAAAATAAAAACAGTAGAACCAAGCTGATAGAAGTTGAGTGCAGTTTGCAGGCTTCTGAACTGAAGTTTAGGCTCACCACTTAGTGACATTTTCTTCAATGAAGTGCAGCACCTGGTGCACCACGTCACTCTGGGCTCAACCTGAAAAGGCAAATTGCTCATTTTAACATGGCAAATAGTAAATATGAGTTATTATTCCATAAACATGATATTAGAGAAGTAATGTGATCTTAAATGGATAAATCTGAAGCCTATAATAAGCTATTGCCTTTTAATCAACTCATGATGAGCACTCATTCATCATTACCTCATGTTGTCAAAACAATCAGCAAAATTTACAAAAACGGGTAAAGATAATCCTGACAAATCTCGTTAGGTATTTGTGAGCCTGGGTAGTTTGTGTAAAATTTAGTTTCCAATAATTTTATATCAATATCTCATACAAATTAGCCAATTATATGCTACTTCTAACATAAAACATTTCATCTTTCCTGCATGAGTTTCACCCAATATTTTCAAAAATTATCATTAACAAAAATCAGGATTTCACCAAAGTATAAACTATAACCAGAAAACTGCATCACTCATGCCTTGACACATAAATCTAGATTGGCAATCCATTCAGCTATAGTATATATTCTCATCTAGAATTCACAAGCTATTGAGCCTAGAGCAACTGACCATAGATACTAGGTACATTAAAGTTAACACTCAAGGGCACTTGCAAGTATAATAAGCAACAGTGCAGCAATACAAAATGGCCAAAAATTTATGAAGAAAATCTTATTTTGTCTGCCAATCAAATTGCAACTAAGGATAGATTTAGAAGAAGTTTCTATGCATGTTTGAAATAATTTTCTCAGAACACTAGGAGAAAATTTTTTTAAGTGGACTATTCTCCACATATATATGAAGTAAATTTCAATGTACTGTACACTTTGAGGAATATTTCTAACTAATTTTTGAAAGAGGTAATAAAAATTCAGAAAAAACCCACTGCATTTTAAACATCAAGTCTCACAAAAACCTCAGCTACTCATTAGATCATCACGTGACCTTACAATGTGAACACACTAGTAACAAATCATTGGACATGTGCAACTGCAGAAGCAGTTGTGATGCAGTTTTTGAAGAAAGGCTGCCATCTCTACTCAAAGTTGAAGTTTATAAAACAAAAAAGAATGTACCAGCAGTCCTTAGGAATAAAGTAGACTTCAATCAGAAAAACACAGACTTCAAACTCACAAGAGATTGTGACACTCCTACCCCCCAACATACACTTCAATGTAGAAGTACTGTACTTGATGTATAATATAACAATATAAAGAAGGCATTGGCAGGCTTTTTACATATTAAAATATACCTACTTTTTTACCATTTCCAGTTCAATACTTTACAGTAGTCACTCATTTCTAAGCAAAACACATTTTTACCTAAAAAAAATCCTCATGAAGTAGAAGTGCATCTTTGGCAGCAGAAGAATTAAACTATAAATATCTGTTTTTTCTCATACATAATGCAACTGTCTTCTAGCTAGTTTTACTTATTAAGCTTAATTTTCTTATAGATTTTTCAAAAAATTAAACTCATGAAGCTCAGATAATCAAGTCATAAAACTTGGTTGAATAGATTCATAAAAACTTACCTAAAAGCACTTCACAGCCAAAGTAACCAAGACATGAACACAGAACCTAATTTTCTAATTTTTAAGAACATATCTTTGCTCTAGTTACCTTTTCTATCTGAAAGTTTCAAAGATGAAAAGATTAATAAACAAAAACTAATTTATGAATTTCTCTAACATATTACATATTAAAAAGAAACCACACATCACTTTTAGAGCATAATAAATGATGGATACATCAAATTGTGTTTGATAAACATAATGAACAGCTTAAAATATTCAACAGCACACAGTATATACAGCATGAACACAGTGTTTAATATATAGTATGAAATTGAGTGCTTTCTTTGAAAAATTATTGCTCAAATTTCTTTTGTCACAGTTAAGCACACAGAGCTTGGCAGCAATCAAAATGTGCACCAAGTCTACACTGTGCCACATAAACTTTCAACTGAACTATTCTGTGATGAATTTTACAACAACAATACAACATCTATGGTAAAACTCAACTTTTCTCTTATTTAACAACACCTGTACATAATTTGATAATTTGGTATGATTTTCACAAAAAAATCAACAGAACATAATAAGTGTTGAACTTTTCCTCCACCTAAAAGGAGCAACAAATTTCATTAGAGTATTACACTTTTAATTCTACAGTATGCACAAGACAATCTTTCTTCCAATGCAGTAAAAATTGACCAAGTATTTAATATGCAGTTACATTTAAAAAATGAGCTACACAACTGTTGTTCGGAAGTAAGAAGTACGTACAGATTACTAGATACTTTACAGAGCATGCCCACCAATTCAAGTACCAACCAAAAAAGTCCTCCAAGTACAGACAACTTTTCCTTGTACATAAGCCTCAATGTATTCAATACCTATAGTACATTCTCAAATAAATTATGTATTCAAATACAAATATATCAAGTTTTTTATTAACAAGTTGAAGAAGAATTTTTATCTGTCTGAAGTGTTTATGTATTCAGACAAAGCTTGTTAAGTATTCTTCAAACTATAACATTAAAATGCTACCTAAGATTCAATAATTCTTTGTTTAGAAGAATTTTTAAAAACATTATCCCATAAATCTACATAGATTACTGCCAACAGCTGTAAACCTAAATGTCTAACAACAAACCTGCACCCTTCCCCTCATTTTTTTTGGAACAGAAATTTAGGCCCCTTGACCTAGGAAAAGTGAACCATATGTGAACATTGTTGCCAATTCTCAAAATTATGAGCAGATACACAAATATCTACAACACAAGATAAGCTTATTCACAAACCAGACAACTGGTATCAACAGTCTACACATGCACTTAAGAAACATGAAAAATTATGAATATAACATTCAAAGAGCAAATCTCTTATGTGTGTCTTCTAGTACCTGTATAACACTTGAATACTTTGAATTAAAAATTGAAATCAACTAAGAAAACGACAATCAAAAGTTGGAAGAATTAGGTCTAACACTATCACAGGTCTAAAAATGCAAACTCTGCTAAAACCTTTCAAAAGAATTTAAAAGCAGTCTTTATTGATTGCACACCTACAGCTTTTATTTATGCAATAACTGATACAAGACTATCACACCTGTCCTATACATACACACACACACACACACACACACACACACACATCTGTTAAAAAATTTTATAACAGTATTTACTTTTTTGTTAATAGATTTCAATTGAACTCAAACTAATTGCATCACAATTAACTTCATGATTTCCTGTTTTATTGCCTTAGAGATAGGTCATCAAACAGTAAGAGATAGTTCCTTAAAATATGTTCTCTTCACTACCAGCATATAACTGTATGTAAGTTTATATTTAATAGATTCAAATATATTTTAAAAGATTTAAATACATAATCTACACAGGCAACAATTCTAATTCTGTTGAGCAATAAATTAAGACCCTGAAAACTACATTGTTCATCATGTTAGACTAAAGCATACTAGAAGTATAAAAATACAGAAGTTCTGTCAAATTAAAGCACTACAGAGACACCTCATTTATAATGAATTTTCATTTATACAAGCAAGCCCCTAATCACTGCACTACATAAAACTTACAACACCCCAAAGTAGAAGAAAGTTCCAGGCCCTAGCCTTCAAAGAATATGCTAATAGAACCTAAACAACTCACTTATACATGATCACACGCTAAACTGTACGTAACTTAACAATGGAACGGCAATTAATTGAATTAGAAAACTCATAGACCATCTGAACTTGTCACTTTTATATGAAAAACCAGGCTTGCCTTCACCCTTTGTTCAATGCATCAAAAAACTAAAATACTTAAATACAGAGTGTTCACATGAAAACCTTCTAATCAGAAAGTAAATGAAACTACATATCTTAGTTCCAATTTTTTAAAGTAGTTTAAACAAGGCTCATCACATCAATAACACAAAACAAAATAACTTTTTACAACAACATAAAATCATACTACTCATTGAATGGTAAAAAAATAAAACTAAGAAATTACTCTTTATTTATAGCTTGGACTAACAAAATAATCTGAGAGATACAGTATACAATATAACACTAAAGTATGTACATACATATATTTAACATATATTTTTTAATTGCATACAAAAAATTTGAGAACTCTACAGTTTACCATCACTCAATTTCAATTACACCTGAAAAAACATCACATGACACTATGGGACACATAAATTACTGAACAGTTATAGGTAGCAGTTCTGTATCAAATCTACAAGCAAATACAGTTATCAGAAAGTAGTTAGTACTCTATAATTAAAAATTAAAATTAGATGAATTACATGGAAAACACCAAAGTATATTAAAAAAATAAAATAAATTAGTACAATAGACCAATATGTTATAAAATATACCTCTGAAGTTTCAAGCAGTTATTACCAAACACTTTTAAGTAACTTGGACAATAAAACAAACAGCAAAAGATGTAGAAATGTTCAACTAGTTGAATAATGGGCCACAGCAGTGGTAATTTTCACAGAAACTACAAAATTTATTCTGTTTGCAGCTTGGTTGTGTGTATAAGTCTATAGCGGTGTGTAAAGAGCTTATTCGTGAGAAACGCACTGCATCACTTATAGAACACGTATGCACACGCACATAACGTCCATATATAGGTACACTAATACGTTAATGCACAACGCAAGCACTATACATTCTGTGCGGCATGCCAAGAGAATTGAACTCGAGTTCCATAATTAATTTACAGTTTTCCAGCAGAACAGAGCGTAGCTACTACTGGACACATAACGTTACTTCTTTGTTTCTTTGGCTTATGAATTCCAATGAATGAATTTATTCTACTGGATATTTACCTTTCACTCCTAATATTACGATTAACAACAGCAACCTAAATAAAATCGTACTACTCTATGCTAAATATAGCACTTCACAGATCAGGCAAAATTGGCAGCATCTAATAGCACAACAGTCCGTCCAGCCATCTTTGTTCTGCCGCTTAACGAATAAAATTTCTTTCCTGTACAGTCAGCCTCACAGTTAAAATTTAAAATCTAAGAAAGCACACATGAAATAAAACTTGTTTCACATCTGGGGGATACTCGATGTAAGTTTATCGACTTAATAACCACATAAAACTCGATAAATGAAGAAAAACGGCCCGCACAGCGCACACTTAATCGACAATGCACTGATAGTTCTCGCTTTACTCACCAGAGCTACGCATGGTTACTCGAAAACTTTCTCCATACTCAAAAATATTACATTTCTAAATAAATATCAATCAACTTAAACATAAAAATATGCATCAATACTAAGAGCAATACAAATAGGATATCTGACTTTCCATGCAAATTTATTTGCTGATACAGTCACACATTTTGTACACCGTAAGTTACAGTCACCTCAAGTATTTTAATTCTCTCAACCGTCCATTTCGCGTTCAGCAGCGGTCGGGTGAGGATGTGCGTGGTATAAGCGCAAAAATGCTAACTTGTTAGATTATTTTTTTTCGCATTTTATTGTTAATGTATTTTAGTGATGCCTATTATTTCCCAAACTGTTAAAAAAGAATACCATTCGTATTATTATATAATTTGTTACATTAACGTAGTCATTCAGTATCCTCAAACAACTGACTCCATAACGTTTCTTGAGCCTAACATTGACTCAGAAACAATATCCATGCCCTATTTTAACTACTTGTTTTATACAGTCGTTGTGGTGGTGAGCTATGTGATGGTGGGTGAGGCAGCTTTCGTTTTCACCTCATGGAGCTCTGTCGACGTCGTGCTTGAATTTCAACTCTGAACGAACAATTGAAATAGAGCGTTTTGCTAGAGGTGTTACTAACTATACAACCTGCTTGTCACAATAACTACGAACTTTTCTTTAATAACTGAAAACTCGATTACAATAATCAAAAATTTTACCTTATTTTTTATAAGGCCCCTTCTCTTTCGGTGCGACATAGTCTTTAGTTACTGAAGCGCTGCTATCCTCAGTAGATACTCCAAAGGCTAATTCGATGAAATTCTGTGAATTTTTCAGACCGATAAATATATGATTTGAGATCTAATATACTTAGGGCGTATATGCAAACAAGTCATACGTACCAAACTGTGGTATCTGTCCTAAATCCTGTTGGCAGAGAAGTATTAATGGCGCTTAATTGCGCACATAGACTGTCTAAAGAGGGGGCTGTGGAGACGAGAGAAAATAATAAATGTAGTACCGAGCAGTGTAACGCTTCGTTCTTCTACATAACTTGTAATTTTAGATGCACGCATGAATATTTAATTCATGGAACATATGCGTGAGGATAACCGAGCATTCTAGACATGTAAAAGGGTTAATTTAAGTATCGCGATCCGTTCATCATGGTTTTAGGTTAATACTTAAGTATCACGATCCGAAGTTTTTTTGCGACTTTTATGCGTAATTTTAAAGCTGTAGTCATATCGATCCTAATTAGAAGTTGTATCGAGACTTCCACGTTTATTTTTAAGGCTGTAATCTTATTGATTGGAAAAACCGGTTATTACTTTGTATGGGACTTATTTCAGAATAAACTATTTTTATTTCTTCCTACGACCGTGGCTCACGCCTCACCTACGGCTGTGTTGACAGAATGAAAATTACTAAACTTGAGTGTCGAATTTTGACGTAGAAATCTTTAATTTAAAGCATGATTTGAGCAGAAATTTAAATAAACTTCTTTAGCGTCGCCAAAAGTTCCCTATCGTACTGTATTTTGTTCTGGGTGAAGGAAAAATTTCACTGAAATTAATAGAATGATCGGAAAATCAATGGGTGCATTTTTTGTTCTCATTGTACTCCAATATAACAACTAAAGAAAACAGAACTTATTCCGATAAGGGCTGTACAGACACACAAATGTAGCGATTTGCTGGCAATATTGCAGATTTGCCTATCCATCATATCGTAATGCAATAAGTAACTCTGTACATGATTTTCAGATGACGGAATTAGTGAACTGGTGAATTACAAATTCTAACCTTGGCGTGCACTAAAGCGGATTGTTTTTTATTTTTTTTTTTTTAGTCGAGTTTTGGGGAGCTTTGAAGACTTGTTCATGTAGCTCCTTGTC
>VOMN01053569.1:0-16345 GCA_014899125.1 Orchestia grillus | reverse complement strand
CCGTGTGTGGTGGTGGGCCAGGCCCCGTGTGTGGTGGTGGGGCCCAGGCCCCGTGTGTGGTGGTGGGGCCCAGGCCCCGTGTGTGGTGGTGGTGGGGCCCAGGCCCGAGTGTGGTGGTGGGCCCAGGCCCTGTGTGTGGTGATGGGGGGCCAGGCCCTTCATACTCGTTGCGTGGCTCTAATAACTTACTCTGGCAAGTTTACAATTTTGACTTCCAAGTATTCTTTGTCACATTTGAGGTTGCTCACCTTCGCGTATGGGAATAATAACATTTTCATACAAGTCAATTTGATTTTTGCAATGGTTAAATTTTACGCATTGTATTTTCGGAGTCAGGATTACGTTGGTGCTACTTGCTTCGATTTTTCCGTGCACAGCCTTACCTGGCCGTCCCACAACCCGAGTCACCCGCGGTATCTACGCTGTTATTTATTGCTCGTACTTTTATGCTCGCAGGTATCGCCAAAATTTTAAAATTTCATCAACCGCTAAACAATTTTTTCCATCGGAGTTTCGCACTTCAAGATCCGCCAAGTATGAAGCAGAGTCTAAGAGAAGGGTCCACCGATCGTGTCTATGCACGCCTGAAGGGCGCAAA
Source organism: Orchestia grillus (assembly GCA_014899125.1). Lineage (NCBI taxonomy): Eukaryota > Metazoa > Arthropoda > Malacostraca > Amphipoda > Talitridae > Orchestia > Orchestia grillus. The sequence goes on along the minus strand of VOMN01053569.1, from coordinate 15,747 downwards.
AAATGGGTAAAATCAGGAACTGTCCGAACACACATCGAAGATTCAGCAGCTTGCGTTGTGGGAAGCCGTGTGGAGTCGGGACTCTTTTACTACGCTACCGATTTTTTTCAGCTGTCCATACTGCTTTTTTATCTTGCGTGTTCGTGTCGCATATTTCGTGAACGCGTCTCTCGTGCGTGATGCCGGCGTTTGTTCATTGATTCGCCTCCTCTTTCCTCGGTGTTGCCTAGCCTCCTGGCACTCCGGTGAGGGGCGGCCTCCAGCGTAGCCTGGATACCGTACTGGCTCTGCGAAGTGCTCATTACATCGACAGAGCTGCGCAAAATCCCATAAGAGAAGTGCCCTCATTATGGTCTATGGATAAAATTTACCCTGAAATCTTGGGATTTTTTCTTATGGGTTGTCTTGTTTGTGATGCCAAACTGCTTATGGTTCTCTTATTTTGAAGGCGCTTGGATTGTTGGCCATGTCCCAGTTCAGTTAAACTGCTTGGTTTTCACTTGAAAGGTCCAGTGTCGTGATTTTCTGAACGTATTTTTTGTTGTAAAAATGAGAATAGAACAGAATATGGAGCAGGAAAGAGCCGAGGGGTCCATTCTTGGGCTTCAACCTAAGTCTTACGCCGTGAAACTTCTTCAGTGCCCATAACATGTATGCGTGAACCTAAATCTCTGTGAACGCAATGTTCATCGAAAATTTCAGATTCAGTTCCTCAATGCTGCGGAATAATTTCTTATATGCACGGAAAATTATCTTGCGAATTTGGTGAATACTTCGAATTTGGGGCTTAATTTTTCAAGAAAAAGACATACGTACAAAATAATGTGAAAACTGCACAAATTCGACGCATTCTTCGCTTCCAAAAATGAACCATCTGAAAAGAGCATAAGGTCGGTGGGGCCTTAGCATCGCTCTGACTAATCGTAGCGGCGCAGAGTAACTTCATGAATATTCAGGGGAAATTTGTAATCTTTTTTCATCATTTGACCGTGAACTTGAAAAATATGATCATAATTTTAGGGTAAGTTTTTAAACTCTTTATAATTTCGGGCAACTTTTTTCGTTGTTTCGAGATAATCGTTTAAAGTTTCTCATAATTTCAGGGTAAATTTTTACGTTCTTTACGAAATGTTTCCGTAACTTTTTCAATTTTTCATAATTTTGGGGTATATTCTAAAAGTCTTCATAATTTCGGCTGTAATTTTTAAGCACTTTTCACAATTCATTTGTTTTTGATTAATTCTTTATCTGTGAACCTAATGTGAGATTTCCCCAGGTACTTGTTCCAAAACTCAATGCAGTGAATGATCGCTACGAGCTCTATTAATTCAATCCTCTTATTCACAAAACTTGAGGCAAGCTCATAAACACATCGGATAATTTCTTAAACACGTGCAACAATTTCTTGAACACATCGAGCGATTTCCTGAACGCTCTTAGTTAATTTTGAACATTAAAATCAGTACAATTACCAATAGTTTTGTGAATGATGTGAATGTTTTCTTAACTGTTCTTTAAAATGATAAATATTCTATATGGCATTACGAATATTTTCTTGAACACTGGCAATATTTTTATTTTACATACTGCGAACATTGATCTGAAACTTGGAACTTTTTCGTGAATGTTGCAAGTATTTATAGAAAGTGTCAGTATTTTATTGGATATTGCGAGTATCTTATTATATGGCCTGAAAATCATCATAGATGCTCTGAATGGATGCTCCATGAACACACTGAACATTTTCTCGACTGTACGAGGCCATTTATCGAGTGGACGTCGTGCAGCAACAGAGACAAGTGCTGTGCACACGGTAATCAATATGACGCACACACACACACACACACACACACATACACACACACACACACACACACACACGACGTTGCTCAGGGGCTTCAGGCGCATTTCCCTGCGTGCTGCCACGAGCTGTAGCTGCAGCAGCTTCTCACCTCCCGTTCTGCGTCTCAATTCATAGCCGTCTTCATGGATTCAAAGTTCATTTTCATAGGGATGCAGCTCGTCGTCATACCGAGCTAAGCGCTGCCTAATTGCATGTGTACATAAGGCTGTGGCTAGTGTTGCGAGCACAGCTTAATGGAACCTCAACGCTAGAATGTATGTCATTAGAGGGTCAACTCTTTTAAGAGGTTTGAAATTTCCAATGGAAAAGATATAAAAATATCTTCCTGGGGCTGGGCTCGATCTGCAGAAAAACTTCTGTCCGATCGTCTAATTTGTTAGATTCCGGAGATTAATTCCTGATAGTTATTAGTCTGTAGTTAATTATAGCTCGTCTATCTGTCATGCTCATTTGTTATACGTGATTTTATTTTGAAATATCTTCATGGTTAAACCTTGTTAATTTCTATTTATGACTTAATTCCAGAACGTAATTTAAATAGAAATGTGCGTAACTCAAATCCTGTATTACTTGTTGTGCCTGCCTCCACCTGATCTCATTTGCTCCATGTATGAGCGCACCCTTCTTGTCCTGCATGACGTCACTCTGTACGTACGTGCCAGTCGCAAGTGGCGCCGTCTTCTCAGCTGCTATGACGATAAATTTGTCCCCACTCGTTAGGAACGCGCAAAAATGATCAATTCTAGGAACCTGCCCCAAACTGTTCCGCGTATTCCTTCCGTATGATATCATGCGGTGTCAAAACGCGTTTGTTTGTGTGCAGGTTGTGCTGGTTCGTTGTTCTTTAAGTTTTAAAAGCTCGGACGCGAAGAGACCTTCATCCGGCCGAATTAAATCCTGCCTTTTCACTCAGAGAGAATGATTGGCAGCTCTTGAATAGAATTTTGTGTCATATTTTGGTAGTCTTTTCTTTAAAACTTGCCTAATTTTCAAATAAAATTGGCATCAAGAGTTTAATTTTCCTCTAGCAAAAGACACTGAAGAAAGTTTCTGTGCAATTTTTTATCAACAGCCCCTAAAAAACTTGGTGTATAGCTTCAGCTGCTCAGGTTATCTCCTGGCAAAATCATCATGTCAGTGGGCACCCTCGTCCTTTTGCATAAGTTCATATTATCGTGAGATATGGCTGGAATTTAATCCAATCTCGCGTTAAAGTCAACTTCACTAAATAGGATTGTGCTATATTTGTTTTGGAAGTTATTTGGGGAGATGTTATTTGAGAATTTCCCTACGGATCCAATTACGTTTAAAGTAACGAGGCCGATTACGCTGATGGCCGCGCATCTCGGATGTTGTTACTCGAATAAGATTCAGGCTCCTGATATCTCTTTTTTTAGTTATATTTATTGGGTATAAATTTACCTCGTGCGTATAACGAACAATGCAGAGCACTTTCATTCGTTTGCCTTAGTCAGAGGCTCTCAAAATGTTTAAGTATATTTACGGTGGTGCGCTGTCCAAAGATACTAGAGTTTGGGGGGACCACGCAGAACAAAATTTACTGTTAATTTTTTTAAATTCTGCGAGATGTTGAGGCTGATGTTCTGTACGCGATTGCAGGGGAAGCAACTTCTTTGGACAGTCCTCTACCCACGTGTGGTTTTTGCGATCTTGATTCTGAGTAATTCTTTTAAAAATGGGTCGCCTGAGCTACTGAACATTCTCCGTATAAATTACTCTCTAATGAGATTAATGGTAATAGTAATCAGAATGCGATAAATTAAGTTTGATTAGACGAGGCAAGAAATACACGCTCACTGCATAATACGGAGTTAATGACAGTGTCGTAATTCTGTGGAATGGCAATGCTCCAGTCAGTAGCAGCGACCTAACTGCTCGATGCTTTGTATGATAGGCGGAACTGAACGGTACTTTCGAAAGGGACGTTCCGATGGGTGGTCCTCCATATGCCTTCTTTGTTCCGACGTAATTTTATCGTCTCGAGGCGGCCTTTCACTTTTTAATACCTGCAAAGCCGTGGCTTAAGTCCACCTTCTTGCGAGTGTGGTTAGAAAGCCGTCCGAGGTGTGCTAAAAGTTATACCTCGTTGTAGGTGTGGTGCGTGGCGTCGTGAGGCGAGTTTTTGCGATCAGGCGGCCGAGATTTAGCGTTTGACGCCAACATTGGAGCTTAGGGGCTTCCTAAGTAGCACTAATTCCATGTCGTTCATGTTGCACATTTTTCTCTTGAATGTGTTCATCTTTTATATTGGACCTGTAACTTGGAGCTGTAATTACTGAATGCACTGCTCGACCTATACGTACCGTCCGTGTGGCAGGGTGTGCTGTTATGGATGAAAATCACCAGTAATCCGACGATATGTACACATAGTTAATAGAGGCAGAGTAAATGGGACCCCTACTACCGAGTTTTAATTGTAAAAATTTTCTTACGTTATGGGACTGACCCAGCAGGCTGCACTTTTAAAGTAAAAAAGTGTAAGATTGCATGAACGTTTTTTCGTTTGACTTTTTGAATTTTAAAAGTATGTGTATGACTGCTTTTTACGCGAGCTGTATTTTATTTGTGTTGGTGAAGTGTTTTGTTCAAAGTTTTACAGGAATTAAAAGAAATTAGGCTATCATCAGATCGGCGATTACAACAGGGAGCAGTACAAAATATTTGCAGTTGCGGCTCCTGAGCCATATTTTATTGGACCTTGGCTCCGGCTCCGGTTAGGCTTTTTTATTTGGGGCAAATATTTTTAATAATTACCGCTGCCAAATAATTGAATCTTGGTTCAGACACAGGGGTGAAAGAACGAGTTTTTGTTAGTGGTGGTCGTCACCTTGTTTGCTGTTGTTGGAATTTAAAATATCCGAAGTTTAAAGCTTTCCCAAAGGTCATGGCCCGGCTCCGGCTCCACTCGACTGAGATATGTTGGCTCCGGCTCCAAATTAGTGGAATGCGTTTGCTCAAGCTTTAAAATGGCAAAATATGTTGCTCCAGCGGCTCCATATTAGTAAGGTATGTTCGCTCAGGCTCCAGTCGAATAAAATATGCCGGCTCCGGCTCCAAATCAGTGAAATATGACGGCTCCTAAGGCCCCAGGGCTGCATTCCTGGTCACAACAGATTTAGGCGGTTAGGGAGACACAAAGCAACGGAATTATTCCGTTCAGGCGGGTGTCGGTGCCAAAATGGGTGACAAGTTGACAGGGACTGACCGCGGTGGCGGCCGCTGCAATAACCGCGCGTTGACGGAGTGCACGAGCGTAAGGGATGTAGCTGTAGCGCTCGTAGCCGCTAAGAGGCTTGAAAGTATGTAAATTTAAATTTAATTTTATTTTAATTTAAAAACAATTATGTTCGTCAGAGGACAAAAACCGAACTGGCTGATTCAATAAGTAGCACAGTTTGAAGCTCTGTTTATTGTCATCTCTCGTTGCTCTTTCCTTGGTCGACCTTACTTACTGAAGGCACTTTGGTATTGTAATGTTCATCGGAGTAATTAACCTAATTATGCTAATGGCAGTCTCAACTCGAGGCATTGTAATGGGACTTCTGAGCTCTGTTTTAATGTATTTTTATGTGACTGCTTTAATTTATTTTATGACACGTAATGCATTTTTATGGGCCCTGGTTTGTGCCTGTTTCACTAGCGTTAGCTGATGCTCAGGTGACTTTCTGCCGCTACTTGCTGACTTTCTGCCGCTACTTGCCGACTTTCTGCCGCTACTTGCCAACTTTCTGCCGCTACTTGCCTACTTTCTGCCGCTACTTGCTGACTTTCTGCCGCTACTTGCTGACTTTCTGCCGCTTCTTGCTGACTTTCTGCCGCTTCTTGCTGACTTTCTGCCGCTTCTTGCCGACTTTCTGCCGCTACTTGCCGACTTTCTGCCGCTTCTTGCTGACTTTCTGCCGCTACTTGCCGACTTTCTGTCGCTACTAGCCGACTTTCTGCCGCTACTTGCCGACTTTCTGCCGCTACTTGCCGACTTTCTGTCGCTACTTGTTGAATTATTATGCAACTAGCTGCCTTAATGCTGTTACTTTCACTCTTTTGCAATTTACTGAATTTTTGCAATTGCTTCCTGAATTACTGCACCTACTTTCTAAGAATCTTTTCGGATTACTTTTGAACTTCCTGTCACTGCTTTGTGATCTTTTGCTCTTGTTTTCTAGTTTGTTGTCGTTACTCTCTGATATCCTGTCGCTACTTTCTAACTTTCTAACTCTATTTTCTGATAATTTTTTTTTAATGATTTTCTAACTCTATTCTCTGATATTCTGTCGCTACTTTGACTTTCTAACTCTATTCTTTGACTTCCTAACGCTACTCTCTGACTTCCTAACTCTACTCTCTGACTTCCTAACTCTACTCTCTGACTTCCTAACTCTGCTCTCTGACTTCCTAACTCTGCTCTCTGACTTCCTAACTCTACTCTCAGACTACTTCCTACCGTCGCTTCCCACGCCCGACGTGCCAACCTCCTGTCCCGTCAATCACCGGCTTCCGACGGCGGCCTCCCGTCCACAGACGGCGGCCTCCCGTCCACAGACGGCGGCCTTCCGTCCACAGACGGCTACCTCCCGTCCACAGATGGCGGCCTCCCGTCCACAGACGGCGGCCTCCCGTCCACAGACGGCGGCCTCCCGTCCACAGACGGCTTAGCGCTGTGGTGGGGGCCCCGGCGCGCTGTGTGCTGCGGCTGGGGGGTGTCGTATTCGTGGGGGATTTGCCATGCCGTTTGTTTTATGGTGTCATATGTTCTATGTCGTCAATTTAATTACATTGTATATTTAATCCTATCGTATATTCTATTGTGTCGTAAATTTGATCGTATAGTGTATTTTACTGTGTCGTATACGTACCAGTTCGTATATTTTGCCGTGTCGTATATTTTCTCGTGTCGTTTATTTTGCCGTGTCGTTTATTTTGCCGTGTCGTATATTTTGCCGTGTCGTATATTTTGCCGTGTCGTATATTTTGCCGTGTCGAACATCTTGTATCATAAACTTTATCGCATTGCACATTTATCCGTATTGTATTTAACGCTTATTCCAGCCTTTGTTGCTCTTTCATAGCGTGAATGTTTGTCAAACCCTGGCCTCGCGCCTGCGCCCGTGCTACCAAACGTTCCTGCATCCTGGACGTACGTGTCGTCCCTCTGTACTTTTTGTGGGGTGATCGAACGCGTCTTTTTTTGTTCCTTAGTTTCCTCCAGTTATTATTTTCCATCATTACGTTGCAGAATAACGTCACCAAATAACACATTACGCTTTATTTGGGATTTAATTTCGATGGAATTATGTTTCGATGTGAGTTCCTTCTAATGTGTATTTTTATCGTATTCGTTTGCCGGAGGGTAACTGAGATGGAAATGGCCTCGGTTACGACCAGCTGGTTTTGTTGTTAGCCAACCACCGCAATATTACGCAAACAGGCGTTCGTATTTTATGTGCTTGTGTGCACATTCGCCCTAGGTTCTAATGAAACCACACAAATTTAAGACCAAATTGTATTATTATTTTTAATTTCAGTCACCCCTCAAGCAGCAGAGGATGGGCCATAGGTAATGGAGTTAGGATAAGTTTGTCTATCGTATGCTATGAGGACTTGGATCCCCAGGGGGACATCGTTAGATTACCTCAGCTTTAGCTAGAGCTTCGGGGCTTCTATCTTTAGTGTCCATTTTGATTCTTTTCATTTTCATGCCTTGGTCGCTGATGATTCTCTGTTTTTTTCCTCTACCTTCTTACGTTGCTGATGGTATCCAAAGGGAATTTTGTGTAGGAACACACCTTGTGCATGGATTCCATGTTCTCCAAGTCCTTATTAAATGGCCCCTTCTCATTCGGCGCGAGATAGTCTGAGTTACTGAAGCGCTGTTATCCTTACTACTACTACTACTACTGCTGCTTCTTCTATATCCCGTCAAAAACGGCAGTGGTCCTTATAGGACTGAATTCTATTCACTTGAATTATCGTCATCGTATTTTCATTTGTACATCTCAAGCATCGAGGACGATTATCAATCTTCAAGGGATTAGAACCCTTCAGCGCTCAACACGAGTTTGTCCAATGTGAGAAAATTGACGAAAGCAGATTGAAATGCATGTACTAAATTAATTAATTCATACTATGCACATAATACAAATTCGATCCTCCTGACATGAAGGGAATTAGAAAATTCATTAAAGAGATAATGCTCATCTGAATATTCCAATAGGAACATAATTCATGCGGGGAGAGCTGATGTAAGTGCATCATAGGTCAAACGACCACCTCTATAACGTACTCTGTGGTAGCTGAGGGCAGAGTTTTGGAGTTCGATTACGAGCTTAAAGAGCGCACCAGGCGATTGCTGTGGTTCTTCTTGGTGGGAAGACCCGTCCACATTGTGAATATTTGGAGCGAATTTCGTATTTTTAAACTCTCCGCGAACACGAACGCACCTCGCACGTTGGCAGATTTCGGCGTGTTTGGGTTTTCCAACACGTTGGAAAATTCCAAACACAAACTTCCGTAGAAAATGGCGAACAGTCGCTTGTTTACGTATTTATTGTGCTAACGAATAGTTGATTTTATACAAAACGACCATTTTGATGATTTATTCATTTTGTAATAGCTTAATATTGTCCTATGAGTCTATTTAAATTAAGGATTAGTTAATTTAGCATGAATAGTATCTTACAGCTGTATATATATATATATATATATATATATAAATTGGCTAGCAACATGCAGGTATGACATTCGATGATCGACGGCTTCAGATTTTTTGAACACGAGTAAAAACGTCATTACTTAAAAAAATACCACCTACATGATTAGTAACTACCAATAAATAGAATTAAAATACTATCATACATCAACTCTGTACACGTATTCAAGGAGCGGTGTTGTTTGTTTACTTTTTGCACTCGTACAACTTCATGCACAGTCTGGACACCATTCAGAAGAGTTTGTAGCTTTGTTCGCTATTTGGTGTGTTCGTGACTGACGAAGAGTTTGATAGTGTAGACGCTGCTAGATCGAATTGTTACGGGGTGGAACGGAGATCAAACTGCCTAAACCCGCTATCGAAATATTTAACAAATGAAATTAGAGAGATAAGGTAGTCTAACACCGATCTGGATGTGTTTTTAAAATGTACTATCTATTCATAATGCACAGTAAATCGTGAGGCACTTGAGGCATCCAAGGAATTTACTTTCGATGGAAAATATGAGTGACAAAGGAATGAACATTCATGAATGTTCAGACCAACGAGTTCCATGGGTGTTCGTTTAAGTCTGCGATCTGTTCAAGTCAAACTTTTCTCTAGAACAGCACCCGCTTCTCTGCTGCATCTGTTTTCTACAATTTTCCTTATTTTGCCTTGCTGTTCTTATGAAGGCAAAATTTACGTCATAACTAACACTTGTTTATCAATAATTTTTTACCTCTTTCACGAGTTGACGAGCTACCTGAATAATTTATCGTTGTGGCTCTCCGTAAACAAAATTTACATTACGCTATTCGTGAGAGTAGCCTATGAAGCGGTGAGGGGTGAACGTAACGTACAAAATGGGGTACTCTAGAGAAGCATCAACTGCATTTTTCCAAGTCATTTATTTTTCTTCCATAACTGGCGCAAGAGACCATTTGCACTGCTTGGTTTCCAAATGAGAGGGAACCATTTACACGTCTACACGTGATTCCCAGCGAACGATTTCCCCCATTCGTGTGCTACTGCTGGTCAAGTTTCTGGTGGCTTCGGTGCTTTGTTACGTGATCGTGTCTCGAGTCTTTGTCATCATTTTGATAATGGCCGGCTTGGCATTTCAGTCCTTTAATTACGTGATCTGTCATTGTTAGCGTTTTTGCTGAATCTTGGATTCAATGACGTCCGGCGTTCTTGCAAGGCACGAGTCGATGGCTTGAGTGGCGCTTTCCTGTTACGCCAAAGCTCCTGCAGTGTACCGACGCTCTCTTGTTTTTCTGGTTCTGCTCCATGATTTCTTTAGTGGCCGACGGATCGAATGTGCCTCTTACTCTGATTGTCCATGGGAAATGGATTCACCGTGCGCTGCTGGCAGGCTTCTCCTCAGCTGCGGTCTCTAGTGGAAAATTTGCAGAAATCCTCGCCCGCATTTTTGACATCGTCCCCACTTTCTTGCGATGACTCGAGCAATCTGTCGTACAATTGCCTGATTTCAGCGCTCGGGATTTGTTTGATAGAACTTGACACTTTCGAGCTCAAAAGTGTTGTCCTGTCATGCCTGTCTCACCACTTTCATCTCCGTGAACTGCTTCACTGCTTCAAGAAAAGCTTCTCTATTCCGATTATCAGAAATTGAAATTGATGGAGATAAAATTTCTCTTGTGATCTATCATGGGCGTTTGTTCCATGAGGCAGATTTTCCCTAGGGTCTACCGTATATAAAATACAAAGTTATATTCACTTCCAGGCTATGCTTTCAGGTATGTTGTAATACAAATTCAGTGTCGTGTAGCGTCGGTGACAGTCTGAACGACTGCGCGGACTTTTTTAACCTGTATTTCAGAGGCTAGGAGAACGGAAAGAAGTTTCTGTCATGTTGATCATTATCATACCTTCCGGGGTAATTGCGAGGTCCCTCTTACAAGTGTTTAGTTACGCCTTTTTAAATCCGAGCATAAGCCTACACTTATGAGACTCAAGATTACTCGTTAGCTAATATCTTACGCGTAGGGAATCTTGTGTGGTAACACACTGTGCATAGATTCCACGTTTTCCAAAGTTCATATTAAATGTTTCCTTGTTTTTGCTCTCTTGAGATCGTTTTTCGTATGACGAGGGAGCTTTAAACTAACTTAAAACAATAATAATGCTAATAGTAATAATTTATGTTCGTATTTGGGCTTATAGATGAGCCGCCCTCATGTAAAACCTCATATTTTCGCTCATATTTGGAACTACAAATGAGACTATATATGAGTTTATATTTGAGCCGTGCTATTATATGAGCATGCACCTGAGCTGAGCTTGTACAGCATGTACCTGTCTTTTGGAGCACGGGATCATGATGGGCCGCAGAGCGTGTGCGGACCGCGCGCTGCACGAGGGCCGTCCAGCCTGCGTTTGAGGAGCGACCGGCGCAGGCGGAAGTGTGCTGGAGAAGTTGCCTCCTTCTTGCCTCTCTGGGTCCTACGTCAAAACTTTGATACTCCCCAAACTTAACTCCTCCCCCAACCCCCGGGCTTTGCCACTCCACCTCCCCCCCTTGCTTCTATGTGAGCGTTTTGTAGCTTGTTCTTCTTGTGCTGTGGCTGCTGTGTGTGGGAGGGGGGGGAGAGGGGGTGGTCGTGGTGCCTGAAATGAGCCAATGTTCTTACAGGTTGTTTCCGTTCCCTCAGTACAGCGATGCGTCAAATCGAATGACGGGCCTCGTTGGCCAGAGAGCTTTATTTGGATGGAATGTAAAGTGCTGGACGGAGTGTGCAGCGTCGGGGGAGTGCGTTATTTGGATGGAATGTAAAGTGCCGGACGGAGTGTGGAGCGTCGGACGGAGTGTGGAGCGTCGGACGGAGTGTGGAGCGTAGGACGGAGTGTGGAGCGTAGGACGGAGTGTGGAGCGTAGGACGGAGTGTGTAGCACAGGCTTTCTAACCTCACATGAAGTGGATTTGCATCACTCTGAAAATGTGTTCCACCCTCAGTTTCAAACATTTGTTCACTATCCTCCAGTGGGCGTTCAACAGTCCACGTCTTACCTGAGGGTGTGGGAGCGCGTCGGATTGTCTGCAGGTTTTCATCACGTACCGCACTGCCACAACCTCAGCCGAGAGCCTTGGCGTACTTTCTGCACAGCAGCAACGCGTGAAGAAGAGTGGACAGTCTCGCGCGTCATACCAGACACTAAAACGCTCCCGCCTCGAGTGCGTAAGTGGCGGTGCTTGTTGGCGCATTCTTGCTCTACTGCGCCGTAGCGACTGTGCATTTTTGTGTTAGGCTTGCCGGCCGCTTCAGCAGGAGATATTGTTGCTGCATGGTTTTTTCCCCTCGTTTCGTAATGGGATCTAAATGTTCCCGTCTCAAGATGGTCTCAAATCCATCAGGAACGTCCTGAAATGATGGGAGGGTAGATGTGCCCTGGGATTGGCGGTGTTGGTGCTGGGATACAAAGGAAACTTCTCGTTTCTTTTTTCAGTTCTTGTTTCTTCGGATTTTTTTGTTTCTTCTTCTTTGTTTTTTCTTCCCCTGCGTAACGAGTTTTTCTCACGAGACACGATAAGAAAGAACAAAGCGAGGTCTGCACATTACCCTGAGGGTTATGCTCCTAATTTCTTGAAATTGGAATGAGGGTAAATGGTCGTTATTGCTATAGACCGTAACTGAGCCCGAGTGTGTTGATGCTTCGACTATGAGGTGAAACCAGAAGATCAATGAGTAGCACTGAATATAATCAAGGAGCCTGTACTGCCACGTCTTGTTGCCACGTCTTACATAGCAGGGNGAATGAAGCCTGTACTGCCACGTGTTGTTGCCTCTCCTTACATGGCAGGGAATGGAATGAAGCCCTGTACTGCCACGTCTTGTTGCCACGCCTTGCATAGCAGGGAATGGAATGAAGCCCTGTACTGCCACGTTTTCTATAGAGAAAGTACTACTGTAGTAAATAAGTGGTCATCATTTTCTATCGAGTCCGCTACCGATATATTTACTGTTAGTTTTCAAGAATTACTCTCGCGTACTATAATTTTACATTTCTGACACATGAACACTTTTCAATACTTTTTGGGTGCATGGAGACGAATACAATTTATATTTTTAGCTTAAAAATATTAGAATATTATAGACAAAGAGTCTTGGACTTTAACTTCAAAGTAAGGCTCCTTCGTTGATATTAGTAATTACCAAACACTATGAAGTTCGAAAAATCGTGTCCTTAAAATCACGGTCTCAAAACATCATAATTTAACTTCCTCATTCACTGGGACGCACCATCGAAACACGTCCCAAATCGCTGCAACGAAATCACAGTAAAAAGTTTCAGCGTGGTTTCCCCGTCTAATTTGAATAATGAAGTTCGTAGTTTTTTCTGTTTGAAAACCCGTTTTGTCACACGTTTCGTGTCTTGACTGATTTTAGAGCACTCGATTTTTCCTTTCTTGTTTGTGGACGGCGCCTGTCGCCAGGCTGTGTTGCGTGCACAGATGTCATTGGGGAACCGGAAGCGTCTTTGTTGCCGAGGTAAACCGGGCGGCGGCGTTGCCAAGTGTGCGGCGGCGCCCCCAGCGGGAGATACGCATCTATACGTCCTGATGAGGGGGGGTGCTATGACGGGNGTGTGAGGGGAAGGGAGTGTAGTTGTGGTATAGATTGTAGCGCTTCAGTGACTGGGATTATGTCTCACCGAAAGAGAAAGGACTATTTAGTATGGACTATAGAAAACGGAGAATCTATACATAAAGTGTGTTCCACACGTGATCCCCTGCGCACACGAACAGCAAGTTAAAGATAAAGCTAAAGAAAAGACGAAGAAGAGATAGCAAAGAAGTGGAAAATGGAAGAAAGTAACGTGGGCACGAAAATAAAGTCCCGGATGCCTACCTATGGCTGAGGTAGCCTAACAGCGTTCCCTTGGGATCGTCAGTTTTCTTAGCATATGATAGAAAAACGTAACTAATCTAACCGTATTGCCTATCCTGCGCCCCCTGTAGGGGGAGGGGGTGGAGAAGGGGATGGGAGACGAGGGGAAGGCGGGTGGGGACTATCAGATCAAGGGACTGACACGCATGCCTGAAGCAAGGCTGATAGCGGCAGGATGGAAGCGTGAGGGTGAGTATCACGATGAATCTTTTAATTTAGTAATTCACCTGTTCTGAGTAAATTTATCTAATTCTTAAAGCGTCTCTAGGTTTGTTAGGGTAAGTGTTATAACTCTTACTGTTGACGACTTGCACAGAGTTTATGTATCGTAGGCGACGCTTGAACGTAATAGAAAAATAAAATAACACCGTCACTAAATCTGGATGAGCAGCTAAATCNTAGTGCGTCCAACATATCATTTGTTTTGGAGTCGCACCGAATCGGCAAGTAAATGAGACCCATACCGGTCAAATACGGATCTGTTATCCTGAAATTTTGGGTTACAGATCCCCAAATTTTCATAACTTCGATTGTTTTGGACTGTTATTATATGATTCTTATTTCGAGGCACCAACAAATTTTGTCACAATAAGTAGCCCACTGCGGCGGCGCCCGTAATTACACCCAGTACAGAGGGTCTTTACGCCAATTCATTTAATTTCTACATTTAGTCTCATTGCTCAATGGCATAACATGGGCATGTAGTACGGAAATTAACTGAAATACGGAAATTAATTAACTGAAATACGGAAATTAATTAACTGAAATACGAAAATTAATGAGGGTATTGAGTGGTCTGTCCGAAGTGAGGACTAGAACACGTCGGTGAAGTGAGGTAGATATGATGCGTCTAAATACTGTGATACGACCTGACATGTTCGAATGATGTGACCTGCCACTTACGATGTGCTTTGTGGCCTGATATGTACTGTCTTAAATGACCTACCATGTACGTTGCTTAATGGAATGTAAACATATGAAATGTATGTACGGGTATACGAATAAATAATTTAGAGGCGCTTAAAGGTGAATCTAGTCTTTTGAGATTCGCCCCCGTATCGTCGTAAGCCTCCTCGAGCTGGCACCTGAGCAGCAACACGGGAAATGTTCAGCAATACACGGAAATATTAGCACGCTGTAGTGTAATCTTATAGCGCGGTGATATTAACATGCGGTGGGTAATATCAGTAACAGTAATAATAATGCGTAGTAATATTAACACGTGCGTAAATCTATGTATTAATACGCTTGGCCCTACCTACCTAAGTACCGTTCCGTCGCACTTCGCCACTTTTCAAGTGAAATTTCAGGTCTCGAGCGAAGTATCCTGTATACGGGTTGCATGTTTTGCTATATAAAGCCAGTCTTTGCGGCACATTTTCAGTTTCCCTTATAGAGTTCTGACTACTCGCATCATCAAGAAGAAAATTGTTTCCAAGACCGGACTATCTCTGCCCTGAACCTTTAACCTCTGTCCAACACTTGAGAGGACCACTTCTCATGAGCTGGTCTATCTAAAGTTTATTTATCTAAATTTCCGTGAAATTTTCACGGGTCCTGCTAGTGTAATATTAATACGCGATATCTAACATTAACACACGTTAATAATAATGCGCGAAATTATTATTACTCGGTAAATTAACATCGAGAAATAGACATAGCGTTTGTATTTAGAGAATTCATGTGTTTACTACTATTCCCACTCATCATTCAAATCATATAAGCAACGAGCTTATCGTTCATGTGGTATATATTCATACGAATAATCAGTGAAGAACACAATAGCATTAGTAAGTAGATATATTCATTACCTCTTCACTGCCTCGCGTGCCAAATTCGGTACACCACTCAACGGGGCTGCTTTCCGTCTGCAGTCTCTTTGTTTTAAGTCAAGAAGCGTCAAGTGAGCGAGGAATGTTGACCTACAGTTTTTTTTGTTGGCTTCTACGCCCACTGCTGCGTTAATTAATGCACCTGGGCGGAAAAATACACACGGCATGAAAAAATGATGGTGAACTAGAGAAAAATAAATAATAGGGAATGTCAAGTTCGTCGTCTGTGCGGGGCTCGATTTCGGAGGCAAAAACCGTGCTCGCTGTTGTCACGTGTACCCAGTGACCCCATCGACCAGATCATCGAACTCGTCCGTCATTGACACGAGCTCGTGTCGATGCCGCTCGCATTTTTTTTAGCTTCATGCGAGCACTCTGGCTGCTGACAGCGAGCGCTGCTCGCACACGGTGATGTGTACACGCTAATTTGGA
>VOMN01053554.1:0-14354 GCA_014899125.1 Orchestia grillus | reverse complement strand
GGCTGGCCTGCGCTGCAGTGCTGGCACTGAGCTGGCTGGCCTGCACTGCAGTGCTGGCACTGAGCTGGCTGGCCTGCGCTGCAGTGCTGGTCCGCCGAGGTGCTGCAGGAAGCGCCACCACACACGGGCAGGGCTGAGTGGTGCCGTCGTTCCATAGACAGGAGCACCACCGGCACCGCAAACTACGGAATGGCTGAGACTCGACAAATTCAGATAGCGCAAGAACAAAATCTCAAAAATTAGAAAACAAAAAATTAGATTGAAGGTATTTTGATATCGATGAAAAAATGTAGGTAGTTATTTCCAGCAAAAAAAAAAAGCTTCAATTCCAATTTTCTACATTTTATCAAGAGTATCGATAATCAAAAATAAGTTTTGACTGTCGTAGATTCATCACAAGCAACCTAAAACCAGGAAATTGTAGATTCCGCAGCAAAATTTCATGATTTAAGTCAGAATTTTACTTCACAGTTCATTGCATGCGTCCAGCTTGAGAGAAGCTCAGTGAAAAACGGCCTCTCAAGCGAGCAACAATCTCATGAGAAACTGAATTAATCAAAACACAAGACGGGACCACATTCGAGCTGAACTATAAATTGGCGAACCCTGTCCTGCCAGGACGTCATCTGTACAGCGAGGTCCATAGACTCGGTCTAATGAGGCCAGCTCGTGTGAATCATCCCAATGATACATGATCATGAGAGATAAATGGTAACGGGATATTTATCACCCAGAGACCCGTCGGAGTCTGGACACAGAAGCTGCGCCTTCACATAAAAGACTGCATCTTCCAGCCTCATCGCCTCTCGGTTAGTTGCGGCCTCCTTTCGCCGCTGTATGAATCATCAAGAAGATGAGATAGGCCTTATAAGTTGAATGGGGGTGAATTAACCATAAATGAACGTAAAATATTTGGGGATAAGATGAATTAGTCGATGGGAGATGAACTATTTCGTACATAACAGATGAATTATTTCGTATGTGAATTACTTCGTTCGTGAATTATTTCGTATTGAACAGCCTCGCATGAAATGAATATTTTTGTATGATATGAATAGTTTAGCATACGGTGAATTATTTTGCACAAAGAGAATTATTTCGTATAAGATAAAATATTTTGTACCTAAGAGACGAATAATTTCACAGATTAAATATTTGGTTTGAAATAAATAATTTCGTGCGAAATGAATTATTTGGGAAGCAGTGAATTATTTCGACTGGCATAGGGTGTTCACACTGAATGCAAGTGACGTCACTATCACATGAAGACGAATTATAAGAGCGAGACAAAATGAATGGATCTCGAAATGTAATGGAAAGATTGATATTCTAGCAAATACTTAATATCGAAAAATTTTGACCAAATACCGCTGAATACCAAATTACTGAAAGAAAAGCATGGTTCATAAATAGACCGCCGTGTTAGTTAACACTAGGAGACGACACCGAAAGGATGCCTTCTCACGGAGAACAATTTCTGAAGAGTGTTACTGGTAATCCAATCTTGCAGCCGATAACTCTTCGGGCACTCGAGAATAAACGAGCGTTTCTTTTAATCAAAAACGTAATTTTACACGTTACAAACGCCGTCTTTCTCGGAGCTCACTGAAATTTGAGATTAAATTTCAGCGCATCTCAGTGCATGCACAAGCTGACGCTAGACTTTTCCATCACTTGTAGTCGTAAAAAAAGAAGGTGGAAGCCTCTCTCGCAGCAGCACTCACTCCGAGGGCTGTGATATAATTAAGCCGGGGAGATACACGCCGTGTCTGCCGAGCCGTGCTCTAGAATTTATGGGCCCAGAGGCGTCCATATTAAAGCGGTGTGTAATCGAGCAGCGCACGAGGGTTGACTTGAAAATCCAATCGTATGTGATTTAAATGTTTAGCCTTGCACACAACCATGTAAGAAAATAGATAAAAAATATTCCACATGCATGCAATCATTTCCTGCTGGCTGACCCAAAAGCTGTAAATTTTCTTGTAAATAACTCCTGGCATTCCTATTTCTTAAAAAAGCTCAGGAGTGTTTTGAATGCAAAGCGAAATCTATAAAATAACTCGACTCCGCGTATGTGTGACGATGAGGTCGTGAGAATATTTAAAACACATGGTAAATTTTACACTTCTTTTATAGTGCAACGACCACAGAACGTTTAGAGATCAGTCGACTACGACACTGAGTCTGATTAGACGCAGGAAAGATGAGTAACTCAAAGGGCATCGGAGACGGATCGAAAATGTTGAAATTTTTAAAGCTGCGTCAAAAAAAAAATCAGTAAAAACGGTAACCTGTGTGAACTGGAATTTTCAAGCATTGGAAAATAATTGCAGTACAGAATAATCAAGAAATAAAATGTCGCAAGCTTTCATTTATGTGCCAACTATGAAAAGCAATTTCGCACCATTTATGGAGCAGAACGTCACAACGAGAATTTTCCATTGCTCTGGGAGACGTTTAATGCGCTAATTTTCTTATAGATTTGAAACCATTTGAAGGTCACGCCTACGATCAAGTCGCTTCAAACTATAAAACTGTAAACTTTTCTAATACCCATTACAATTTCCTGCTGCAGAATGGCCCAACATTTCAGAAGAACACTAGCGGCTGAGATACACAGGCTTTTCACGCTAGAAATAAAGAGTAAGATTAACTTGCAAAGCCTTCAGAGCAGCAGACCAGTTCATGGGGCCTCACGCAGCACCAGGGGCCTCACACGGGTGATAAAAATACCAGGACACAAATGGGCCGAGTAATTGAGGGCCGTGAACGCGTTTCCAGCTCAAGTTGTGACGTGTGTGGCGTCCGACACGCGTGCACGACCTGCTACAATGGACCCAGATGGCATTCGTGGCTCGAAATCATTCTCTCACTGAAGCGCGGTCCGACCGACCTGTTCTTTTCTGAAAGGCAAACTGGATTTGCGGTTCTGAAAGATGGGTTTCACGTCTGTTGAGCGAGCTTTCTGTTCTGCTTCACTCAGACATCTTAGTGTCACTTGCCTGGAGCTGGTGGGACGCCGCCGGTCCCCCGTTCAATTCATGAGCAACAATAGAAGCTGCGCCGAATCTGTCTCAAATCGAGCGCCTGAAGAGCAGCTTGCTTCGGTTCTTTGTAGCATTCCCGGCGCTCAGCAGGGTCTTTTACTCGCTAACGGAGCGTTTCTCTTCACTCCCACTCGAGATATAGAACGTGAAGCTGAGGATTTCTCCAATTTGCTCGGATATGACACGAAACATTCTGCTATTTACCCCAGAGAAATTACACGCAGCGAACTCCTCCAGGCTTCGTCAAAAGGGCACATAACGAGCTAATGCTTCAGGCAGCCCTCACCTTCACCTGCGCCTTGTTGTACATACATCGCTTCCAGACGGCACAACGCAATCATATTTTACTGCATAGCGCAGACTCTTCTCACTCTTGACGCTCCCTAGAGAGTTCAACGTCAGAAAAGCACTCACCCATAGCAATGAATAACATTCGGTGTTGAAAAGCGATATTCTGACAGAACCGCATGCAAGGATATTGATGCGCTACTCCGTGCGTTAGAATTAATAGAATAAAATTGCACTGACACTGGGGAAACATATCCAAGGCAATTTGCCTCACGATAGCTCGCTGTAAAGTTGCTTTAAGCTGATGAAGCTCCCTACCTAGCATTCAGACGCTTGATGCACCACGCAGCGCCCAGCTGGACACTTGATGCGCCACGCAGCACCCACCTAGACACTTGATGCACCACGCAGCGTCCAGCTGGACACTTGACGCACCACGCAGCGTCCAGCTGGACACTTAACGAACCATGCAGCGTCCAGTTGAACACTTGATGCACTACGCAGCGTCCAGCTGGACACTTGACGCACCACGCTCTGCCCCATGACCGCATCGCAACATCAAGAATTTATGACTTTCTTCCTGTACATTTACCGCAGCGTTATTGGCAATAAGAGTACCGTAATATTTCATTATCAGTAGCTCCCATGGCCGTGAGAGCAGTCCGGAATGTTAAGATGGTCACTGAAGACCAAATGTTTATGAAGAAGTCTTCAAAAACAACCGCAAGCAATTGGTCGAAACCAATAAAATATTCAAATGTTAATACGGTTCAAAACATAGATTCATCGCAAAACACACATATTGAGCCCACATCTGGCCACCAAAACAGTGCATCGGGAGGATTGCGCAACAAAGAGGGCAAAGAAACTGCCTTTGCCTTGTGAATAGCCATGTCATTCTTCTTAGGAAACCTGCTCACAACTGGAGCACACTCTTCAGGAAGAAACCTCCTCCACAACCGTTATTTGTTGGACTTGTTGACCCAATAATCTCTTACTACCTCGTACTTGCATCAGAATATTTTGCTCTTGTTTTATATATCATTAGCTGAGTAAGGAGCATTTGAGTGAAATACGATTCCCTTCAATCTTTTCGTACACGTTTCAAACACGCAACTTTCATGAAGTAGATAAAATAGTATCCGACGTCACAAGTGCACAAACGCTTTGGAATAAGAGCTAGAGATTAGGATTAAACATCGAGAATATATTTTACCATTCAATTATCTGCTAATGCAAAGAGCTGTGCCATATGGTTTGCCATAAGTTCTCTAAATATGAAATGACAATTTCTTAGTGACAGGAACGTCTAATTCTCCGAGTGAGAAATCATACATATGAATAACATAGAACATATTCCTTTAGAATAACTGAAATGACAGTCGGTTGCCTTCACGAGTGCATGAAATTTCAAGACTTTTAGAGCATAACTGAAATCCTAAAGCTCAAAAGATGTCGGTTCACTCATGATCGAGAGGCAGCTCTATGCGTTTGAGTCGACTGAGATATAAGTGACCTCTAGAGCAATTACCTTGAATGGTCATGTGTTAGAGGGGCTTTAACATCAAGAGGTTAGTTGCTACTTCAGCATCGAGACTATGCAAGATACACGAACTGCGAATAAAGTGATTTAGTGCAGCAATGCACTCAACGGTCTCAACTGCAGCAGCGAAGCGAGAGCCTCTGCTTGGAAATCTATACGAAGTGCTTGGAATGCGCGAGTCCAACGCGCTGGATTAAGGTGAGAGCGAGTTGGTTGATGAGATCAATTCTTGGGCTCCCATGCAATGACAACTCGGATCTTGAAAGCCAAAAGATTTGAAGAGCCTCGTCTACTGCACTACTCTTCTGACAAAAGGGGCTTTCCACATGATGCTGTGGGGGCAGAGTTTTTCAATACTTAGAGTTCACCGGCGACTGTAGACAATGCAGAGAGCTAGCAATATTTGCCCGTAAGTCGTGTTTTTTACGCAAGAGTACGAAGTTAATCAATACTTAGAGACTTTGCTCCCGAGGATGAATCGGAGCAGCGCGAGGCGTTGTCGCATCCAGAATAATTTACTTTGATCCCCTCGTCTCGAATGTGTTGGGAACAAAATTCTTGATTAGTGCCGAATTTTTCCGAGCAACCCATGCATCGATCCTGCACAGTTTTAAGCTGACCGACGATTTCGGGCAGACACCTCCTTGTCGAAACAATGTGCTGCTGTCGCCAGCAGGGCCAAGTGAGTGAGAATTCATTTTAAAAACCCAGCTCTGCTCCCTCCATCTTGCAGCAGTTTGGTCGAGAGACTCATCTGAACGATTTCCTGGAGCACGAGCTCCCCAATGAAAGCACGGGCTAAACGTTATTTTTACAGCGCCCGAAGTGAGCGACGCTCTGGTCAATGCTGGATGCTGATTGGTAGGAATTCGCTTCTCTAAGAATGCTTCCAAAAAATGAGGACGGGGAGACGAGCGACCGCATTCGATAGCTAATACTTTTATGCAGATAAGCAGACGTATGAATAAGAGATTCCGCCAGTCTATGAAGAGACTGCAATCCCGCTGAAGTGTACCGCCATAACACCGGTCATTTCGGAAGTTGGAATTGGAAAAAGCTTTGAAGTGTGATAGGCACTACCCTCGGAGAATTGAAAAGTTTATGTTATCGACTGGGTGCAACGAAAAATGCTCGGGACACACTAGAGAGGCACACGTGGGACATACTGGAGAGGCACACGAGGGACTCGCTAGAGAGGCACACGTGGGACTCGCTAGAGAGGCACACGAGGGACTCGCTAGAGAGGCACACGTGGGACACACTGGAGAGGCACACGTGGGACACACTGGAGAGGCACACGAGGGACTCACTGGAGAGGCACACGTGGGACTCACTGGAGAGGCACACGAGAGACACACTGGAGAGGCACACGAGGGACTCGCTAGAGAGGCAAACGAGGGACTCACTGGAGAGGCACACGTGGGACACACTGGAGAGGCACACGAGGGACACACTGGAGAGGCACACGAGGGACACACTATAGAGAGACACATGTGTGTAAAGGCAGAGGTCGGTAACTTTGATAAAAGAAGACGTTTCTGTGCTCATGATTACCGTATCTGGATTATAAATTAACCTTACCTAACATTTTTCTCAAAAATTCACATGTTGATTGTAGTCGATCCGAGCTAAAAAAATGTATTATACAGCGCTCAAAATAATTCATTCGAATGTATTAAATCTTCGTTTTCGGCCCCCAAAGGTTCCCGACTCCTCCCCAAGTCAGGGCCATCCCCCACACACACAGACCCACACCAGCAACGTTGTCCCGTGATCTGCGGGTCCCACAGCAGATTTCCCTCATGCCGCGTCAGCTTCATGGTTCGAGAACAGAGCGTGCAGTTCCTTCGATGTCTTGAAGTTTTAATAACTGAAACCTGTTACGATTTGGCGAGTCCATTTTTTTTACCGAGAAGCAGTTGGTGTACGAGAGAGTAAGGCAACTGGATTACAAGTTCTACATGAAGAATTTAAAATGGTGAGGGCGTACAGTTTAATCTTACCCAAGGCGGAATTGAGCTCACCAACGTTTGTTACGTTGGAAAACGTCGTCACTGATTGTATCAAATGCTACGTAATCGGTAGCACCACAACCACACGAATGTAACGGAAATGCTCATCGGAATTACCTGCCCTGCAGAACTGCGGAGCAGCTCGTCCGACGTACATTAAAACTTTCGCAATACAGACACACACGTATCGGTGACGTCTAATTTAGACAATGCATCTGTGGAGAACATCTGGACTTTGTAGCACTAATCTGAAAGAAAATGAGCCTGCTGCACGCGTTAATTACCTGCAGAACACCTGGCCAGATGATCACTTCATCTGGGTGCCAGATGATTTGCATATCACTTGATTCCAGACTCCCTGGCGCCTCCTGCCTTTGATCTCACGATCAGGGGATCGGGTGAGATACGGCGCGATGATGACTGCATTTCCAAGAAGCTGCGTTGCGTTAGTCGGCTCCCTATGACGCCGTCTACAGACCGAGTTTATTGCAGCAAATGAAATGGCGCACGCATGAGCTGTGAACTGATATACGGTGTGTGGCCATAAGTATTTGCACAACTCCACTTTTTGATATGTTTTGAAGATTTCGAGCTATGGTTTGGGGTAAAAATACAGGTAGTTCAGAGGACATACATATATTTTCTAGAATATCAACCACAGCAAATAAGTGTATGGGACATGAATATTTGGCCAAAATCAATATCATGTTAAATCCGTGTTATTTTACTACATAATTTGATTAAAACACTTTACACAGCTTTAAGAAACTTCCAGAAGCACATGTAAAGTAAATAAACTACGATCTGCACAATCACTGCCTCCCCATATTATTTTGAATTTTCAGCGAGTACGATGCCGAAAGTCAAAGAAATACTCAAGATAAATACTTGGAAAGCAAATACTTGGACTTTGCAATGAAGGACTACTCTAAAGACAAACTGTCGAACGTGTTTTGGTTCCATACCCAACTGTTGGGGCAATAGTTGAGAAGCATCGAGAGACTGGAGCAATTTTAATCACATCAGTCCCTTGTTTAATCTGGCAGGAGTCGGAGCTCTTCACAAGATGATGGGTCGCTCCTCGACACGGAATGCTGCTAAATTTAAGGTGACGAATGAGCCCATGGCAATCCGTTCATACCTATAGAAAGAGCCGCTGTTGCGAGCAGTTCATGTCAAACGAAAAACGGTTTCTAGAGAATTGCATCGAAGTGGTCTACATGCATTCACTCCTCGCCAACTTTTCTTTACGCATAAAAACATGTGACGGACCGTTTAACGTTCGTTAAAGACTATCTTGACAAAGGAATTGAGTTTTAGGAATTGGCTTGCGGTCCGATGAAAGCAAAATTTATCTTTTCGTCCGAAACGACGGTTGTTATGTTTGAAGGAAAACAGGGACTGAACATGATCTCAAGACCATCATCCCTACCGTCAATTGTGAAGGGGGTAACATCATAGCGTGGGGCTGTTTTACTGTCCATGGTGTCGTAAAACTCCATACAATTGATATCAAAATGGATAGTTCCACGTACAGGCCGATACTGGAGCAAAAGCTGCTTTTGAACGTAAGAAAATTCTACGGTCGGTGTAAGTGGATCTTTTAGCATGATGACGACCCCAAACATACAGCGAAATTAACGCAAGAATGGTTCACAAATAAGAACATATGTGTCATTCCGTGGCCTAGCCAATGGACAGACCTCAATCCTATGGAAAATTATGGCACATATTTAAAAATGCCATGCACAGGAGTCTAAAGAACCTTGCTAATTTGAGGATCAACCGCGTGCAAGATTGGAAGAAGATACCACCAACAGAAGGTCACAAGTTATAGCCTTTCAGTTACAAAAATCGTCTCTGTGCTGTTATTGCAAATACCGGTCACGCCCCTTGATACTAAAGGCTTGTTTTTAGCTCTAGTCAAATACTTTTGCTCTACACAGTTATTTTGCTTAGCTGATTTTCTTTTTGTCAATAATTTTCGTAATCTTCTGTCTATATACTTGATAAATATATGTTCTCTGAACTACATGTACTCTTCACACTGAGCAAGAGGTTGAAATTTTAAAATGTATCAAAAATGGAGCTGTGCAAGTACTTACGTCCTGGCATTGCATGTTTACTGTGAAATTACTCGTTCATTGTATGTAATTTGGTAGAAATTTATTCCACATTCTGAACGTGAAGATTAAATACATCGAACAACCAACTCATACTGAACATTCGAGATCATTATTTTTTATCTTAAAAAAAACGAAGTACATTAAATATGCTCATGTACGACCTGAAACGCAATAGGCAGACAGAGACTCTTGGGTCGCACGACTGAGGTCGACATTAACAAGCAGCCTAACTGAGCCGGTACGTTGCACCAGATACCTCAACTCAGGCCTTACAGAAGACAGCGCCGCTGCAAATTTCACAGAACCCAACGACCAAATCTAACATCGCGGCCAGAACGAACGCCACCCACGACGTCTCGGAGTGAGACGCCGCATGTCTTTTCTGAATGCTCGCCAATGTTCGCCAATATGCGATCACGGAAATTTTGCTTTCGATTTCAAGCCGGCGCACAGCTTCCTGCCAACTTCGGTGAGCGCAGAAACTCGGCGCTGTGGAGTTTTGCAGCGTCGCTCTTGGTCTTCTAAATTTTTAACACAGGCTATCCAGATGAGCAGCCAGCCGTTTTTTTAAAATCCCACTTCCTGTTGTTTTAGGACAAACTTTAAGGTGAAGCAACACTAAGTCAATTATGATTTAATACCGTTCATAGAAGTAATTTTCGAATGATCTGGTTTGTACACTTACCCGAGTAATTCAGTACACAAACCAATTCAGATTAGAATGGATGGTCAGCCCTTTAAAAATCATCCTTCCTGCCCTGTTTTATACTAATAAATTCAAGGGCAGGCTGTGAATCTTTATATTCCTGAAGAACTTGAAAAACAGCTTCTTCGGCGCTGTGGAACTGACGAGGTACGAATGCAAGGCTTTTGGAATACGACTTCATATTCTTCGTCGTTTTTAACGGAGTCGAAAACGAACTGTCCCCAGTCGTAAATTTTTCTCCTCACCGTGAACAACAGATCTTTGGACGACAGTCTTATGACTCGAAGAGTGCTTCACAAAAGTCAACCATGAGCCGCTCGGCAAAATTATCTTGTCATCAACGTATACGATTTTCATGAAAAATTAAAATGCCTCGTTTACGGCATTGCATAGCAATAACCAATCCAAGATAATTCAAACGGTATTGCTTTCGAAATTAGAAATTTCTTTTAAGTTGAACGGAAAATGCTTATTGGAACCTCATGTCTGTTACTGAGGAATTCCTGCTCAAGATAACACTTTTTTCTCGAAACTGATATTTTTGGTGTCCGTCGAGCGGGCTGGCGGAAGACAGCTCTGTTTGCTGAACCATCGAGACCACCAGCGTTCAGTTTACACACCATTTGGCCGGACGCTCGAGAACTTGAACTTTGAAGGGGTCCCCAACACGGATTTCTGCTCTAGAACCTCGGCGTCTGAGTAGAATGTGACGGTAATTTTTGTTGCAGTCTCCTGAGCGGGTTTAAAAATTCTTTGGCCTGTGACCGAAATAAAAAGTAACCTCCCATAAAGGACAACGCAACGTTTTCAAACCCATCATCAAAATACGGGCTTGGGTTATGTTTCTATGCTATAGATATTAGGATAGAGTTTTTAGCCATGATGGTGAAGTTTATTTAGAATGAAAATTTAGCATTCACTGGACGCATTGACGCATTTAGAAGTACGGAAATGAGTTCCATTCTCTTCTATACGGCTATTGAGTCATCGGATAAAATTGAGCTTAACGCTTCTTAAAGATTTGTAAACTATTTAATATCGTTGCTGAAATTTCTTGAAATTTCATGTGAGACGAGATTTTATTTTGAGATTCCAAAATAAATTTTCTTGTTTCTTATTAGCACCGTAATTAACAGCTGGAAGTTGACAGATTAAGCAATTATGTGACAAAAAATAGACCTTTTATTTTTCATTGCAAATTGGGAAATTACAGTTTTGACGTCGAACTCAAATATCGGCCTTAGCTCGACTCGCTAGCTAACGCTAACTTGCTCTGTAAACGCGCAAGTGTGAAAGTTCTATCGAATATTTGCTTGCTGCCATGATGTTGTTGAGCAATTTCCTGTTAAACTAATCATTTTCACTGATTTTTCAGTGTCATGAGTGTAACTCATTATTGTTTGGACTTGAAAATTAGATAAAGCCAGTGATAAACAATAAAATTAAAACTGAAAAAAGGACAATTATAAAATGACCAAGAACCCAATATAAAAATTGTACCAAATAAGAAGTCTCATGATACGAACAAAGAGCACGATCCCTTCAGTTACATCGACTTGCAAATAATATCGGACATAATCTGGTTACATTGACATTAGGCTGCGACATTTTCACACTTCATTGCAACTCTTCAAGTGGAAGGACAACAAATTGCTCGGTACGTTTAAAAGAGTAAGAGTAAAAACAAACAGAGCTGAACTCAACTCATAACAGGGCATGATAGCGTATGCTGTAATTATTAGGAAATGTATAAATTATGCACTCATCTTCTCTTCCTTAGCTGTTCTATTCGAGTAAATTTTCAATATCGTAATAAAAAATTA
Organism: Orchestia grillus; assembly: GCA_014899125.1. Taxonomy (NCBI): domain Eukaryota; kingdom Metazoa; phylum Arthropoda; class Malacostraca; order Amphipoda; family Talitridae; genus Orchestia; species Orchestia grillus. The sequence continues at coordinate 2,809 of VOMN01053554.1, read as the reverse complement.
AACAAATGCAATAAACGACGATACCGAATACCAATCCTGCCAATATTTGATGCCACACAGGAATGCCTTCTAAGATTCTCCGTAATCATTCAAAATTATTTGTTAGTTGAAAAAAATCTTTTGCCACGTGGAACACGATCTTAAAAGAGAGAAGAGAAGGGAAACTTAGTATGGACTAAAACGAACGAGGAATCTTTGCACAAGGTGAGTTCCTATACAGGACCCCTTGCGCGTAGAAACAAGAAGATAAGAACGAAGAGAGAGAAAAGACAAACAAGAGATACATAAGAAGGTTTAAGAACAGAAATAAAAAAGTGGGCTCGAAAACAGAAGTTCCGAAGGCATTCTATAGCTAAGGTAACCTAACAACGCCCCCTGGGGATGCATAGGCTAGACAAACCTAACTAAGCCAACTCTACTGCCTATCCTATGCCCCTGAGGGAGTTGTGAATTAAGGAAATGATGCATGCTTCCAGTCTGCGGGCTTTAAAAGAGTTCATGCCACGATAGAGGCAAAATGAAGCATTTTGTAGACTAACAAATGCGCGGCACCCCAGTGTGGCCCGGGCGTGAAGGCCCAAACATCTCTAAAGTTTTTAAGGTAACATCAAGTCAGCACAAAAAGACCTCGCAACTCCGCTTCATCATGGGGCCTACCAGCGAAGGCTTTACTGAGAGCAGATTTAGTCTCGATGCATTTCCGAGCGGTCGTTATCCAACTTACTAAGCCGCGGGATGAACTTCTGCGGACTTTGAACTTTTGATATTCCGCGCATGTATGTAGAAATTGCGGTGTGCTGCTGTTCACTGGGCTGCAGTAGCCGGAGCTTCAGCTCACCGGCCTCAATTGTCAGAATATTGCAATCCAAGAGAAGGCTTGGCTCTGGCCGCTGAGAAAGTTGAACATGCTCAGCCTATGCCAGTCAATTCCTTCAATGGTGATGCATGAATTTGTTCTTGCAAACCAGAAATATATAATTATTCGCTACATTTTCAGGTTACAGTGAAAGTTCTATGAATTATCGAAATCCAGAAAAATGACTTATGAGTTCTTATCAGGACAGAATAAGTCGCAAAAGTGGTACCCAACTTCACTGCAAAATCAAATTAAAAGAAGTCTGAGATGCTGCTCTTGATCGTTTGGGTTATATCCGCTGCCTTGGCGAGGAAATTACGAGCTTCGAAGAATCGTTTGAGCACAACAAAGACAGGACTTTGTACTCGGAAATTACATCAACATCAGAACCGACGCTGCTTCAATACAGCAATTATTTCACTCTCCTTCTGGAGCCACTCGTAAATCAAAGATTATCACCTTGCCTTCGTAGTGGGTCATATATGGTGCACGCGATCATCTAACCTAACGTAACCAAAGCACTATCATGTATAATACAAATTTTCGAGTTTTCGTCAAATTTGTGTTCATCAATCGAATAAGCTAGTTCTGATTAGAAATAAAATTAATAGAGTTACCAAATTAGTGAAACCAAAATCCTTCATTTTTAAATTCACGTTTCGGATTTTAATACCTGTAAAAATATGAATAGCTACAGCTTGTTCACTAAAAAAACGTGTGTTGCCTCAGTACAACGACACTTTAGCATATGTAATATAAAGTTTCATATACACCACATTCGTCGATCAAAGATTTTATGTTAGCATATTTACCAAATTAACAGAACAGACCATAAAACGGTATTCGTTATAAGACATCTTTTGACTCTCAAACGAAATACACGAAAACTTTTTTGTGAAATATTCTTCAACCCGCTTGCGAAACATGTTCGCTATAAACGCTAACCCAAATTCTTCGAGCATAACGAAGCCATTTCTATAGCGTGTTCGTCTATTTTTACTACAAATTGTAGTGCACGGTTATTAGCAGAGCCAGCCAGGTCCAAATTCCGAGCCTCGTCGGAACGGGTTTGTCCAAAACGACATCGTCCGAACGCAATTGGCAGCAGGCACAGGGCTTCGTTTGAACAAGGGCCCATTCACCGGCTTCCAGAGGTGCCCCGCCGGATAAATAAACATTTTTTAGTGGAAAAAATTGCAAGTTGTTACCGTGCAAAGGGATGAAAGTAATTGAGCTTCCAACTAAATTTCAAACTAAAGCGAATGATTGTTAGCGAAAAAGGCAACGTTGTTCCATTTATTGGTTGATTACAAACCCAATATTCATGATCGTTCATATTGCAAGACAGCAATGGAAGTATCCCATTGAAAGAAGCTGTCTGAAGCTTCAGCCGTGTTCAACCCGAAAGTCTCGCGCCTCAAATGAGAAAAATTCTACCAACGAGGTGGCGCGCGAGATTTGATGGTATGTGATGAGCTGAGAATAACAAAGACGAAATGCAGTGTCACCCGCAGCATTACACATGCGAGCCCTGGCTGCATCCCAGTTACAAGCATGAACAATGTAGTGGAAAATATTAGAGACGAGGAAAATTGTTGTATGATATTTTAGGAAGCTAAATAACTAAAAATGAGTAAATTCCTTTGAATACTTTAAAATTTATCGCATTAAAATTGGAGCAGGGTTAAAAAAAGTAAAATTATTTTAACATTCCCAGTCCTTGTTAAAGAAGTTTTTACGCCAAAAATAAATACTTTAGGAATTAAAAAAAAAAAACTCTCGATCAGGCTTCAAGTTGTAACCTCGTACTAGTAGCGCCTACCACTGCGTCCGTCTCAGTTATGGCTGATTTTGTTGGGAGCTCACACAACTCGTATGTCATTTTAGCCATGAATATGGGGCATATAGTTGGGGTGGAATGTGGGGCATAGAGTTGGGGGTGGAATGTGGGGC
>VOMN01053553.1:0-14754 GCA_014899125.1 Orchestia grillus | reverse complement strand
GGCGCCAACTAGAACAGCTGCCTGACCCACTGAAAGTGGCAGCATTTAACCTGGAAATGCTGACAGCAGGTTCGTAAGTGGCAGCAAAATGAGACAACTGAATACCATAGAGTCAGAGCGAGCAATAAACTGCGGAGTCAGCAAATATGAAGGCAGGTAAACAGGGCCGGGCAGTATCTAGGTCGACTGCTCAAGCAAGCGGGCACAAAAGCAGCGCAAGAATAGCCGAGCCCATGGGAACACAATCTCTCACGTTGACTGCACACTGCACACTCTTTAGCCAAGTGTATGCTCTTGATGTTATCAGAGAGTATTTTAATGCATTACCGTTAGGCTACTTCGAGCAGATATCATACTTCTGTGCCACTGAACATATTGGGTTATGTGGTGAACTTCCATATCTTGCGCAACATTGTATCCATTCTAGTCCCATGCATTGGCATACGATTACTTATGTGCAGCATATCTTCTCACTTACAGTTCTGAATAGAATAGAATAGAATGTGGCACGAGAAACTAGGGAAGTGGCCCATTCTTGGGTTTCTACATAAGTTCCGTGCTGTCTGACACCAATCACACACAGGTTTAACCGTTCGAAGTGAAAGAGGTGGTTAAGAAAGACCAAAGATCAGGTAGTACAACAACCACCAGTGTTCTGTGACCATCAACATCAGCACTTATCACTTCACTTCTACAGAGGAAAAAAAGTCATTCAGAAATAAAGCATTCACGCTCACGGTCATCGATTTTCACGCACAAGCATAGGAACTTCGTTTTTGCATTTGAAAGCAAACGTTTCACAATTCTAGGATCATATCATTTGCCTAACTATTCATAGCATGATCAGTGATTTTCCCACAAGGACCTCAAATCGGCAGTTTAAATGCTGAGGGACTCTCTAACCAGTACTTGTCTAGAGGATTTTTAAACGTCTTCACAGCGCCGGTTGAGACTATGTTTTCCGGTAGATGGTTCCAGGTTCTAAATATTTTAATCGAAAAGAAATTCGGGCCTGGGATGTTCTGAGGGAGTTTTTTACGAGTTCATGATCCTTGTTCCCGGTACGAACGTTATTGTCCCTGTCAAATAGTACCTCTGGGTTAATATTGCCGAAGCTATTTATATATTTGTAGGTCTCGAATAGTGTCCTCGTAGTCTTCTTTGTTCAAACGAGATGAGTTTCAGCCGTTAAAGACTCTGTTTGTAGCTAAGGTTCCAAAGATCAGGGACCATTTTTGGGGCTTTGCACTGAATTCGCTGTTATTTTATTGATGTCTCATAGCGTGAGACCAGAGTTGAACTGCGTGTTCCAAATGTTGTTTAGTGATTAATAGCGAGGGAGAATTAGGTCTTTAGACAACGTCAGAGTTTCTTGCGATGAAACCAAGCAATCTGTTCCCATTCTTGATGCATTTTTCCACTTGCATATCAAGTTCGAAGTTTTTAGTGATAGTGATGCTTAGATTTCTTTGCTGTTATACCTCTTCGATAGATCTGTTGATCACTGAGCAATGTAAATTTCCATAGCTAGTTCCAAAGTGCATTACTGAACATTGTCAATGTTGAAGCTCATTTGTCAAGTTTTAGTTCATCGGAGTAGCCGGCTGAGGCCTGCTTGGATGACTATTCTGTCCCTTTCAGTGAAAGCCCTGAGACAAAAGTTTCGGGTCATCTGCGAACTTGTTGACCTTAACGGTAATTGCGATGTTAAGTACATTGATGTAGATTATGAAGAGGAATAGGCCTAGTATGCTTCCTTGAGGGACCCCTGACGTTACTTCTGCCCAGTTGTGATGTTGCTCATGAATCATTACTCATTGGCGCAATCGTGAGTCAGTTTCATGTCCATCGAGAATATTTACCTTTTATTCGTGGGCTTCAACTTTAGCCTGGAGCCCTTCGTGGGGAACTTTATCAACGGTTTTCTGAAAGTCGAGTTATATGAGGTCGACGACTTTTGTGTTGTCGTAAGTACGGTTGACTTCTCCAAAGAAGTCAAGACGATTAGTGAGGAAGCTACGTTTTTCTGGATCTTTCTGAATCTGAATCTTTCCGTTGTTTAAGAAATAACTGACTTTAGGCACATTGAGCGATGGTCATTATGAGCTTGTTTGTCCCCTTTCTTGAAGATGTTATAGGGACATTAGCTTGTCTCCAATCCTGCAGGACTATTGCAGTTGCGAGTGATCGATTGAAGATGTTCACAAGAAGTTGGCTGATAGCTGCAACGGTTTACTCAAGTATTCGACGGGCTAAGCCGTTTGATCTGATCGATTTGTAGGGCTTAGAAGGTTGAACTGTGTTTTTATTTCTTCCGCTGTGAACACGTCGTTTGTCAGGGCTTTTTGAATATCTATAGTTTGAGGTTGAGAAATTTCAGTTGAATCTCTTCATCTTTTCGAGTAAACACTGATGTGAAGCAAGCATTTCAGATTCTGGCGTTACTTTTGTTGTGTGTTTGTGCTGAGCCGTCTAGGTCGATTAATGGTCCAATAGTGTCTCTCTTCAATCATCTAGCGTGGAAATATTTGTTGACGCTTTTTGGATTGGATTTTGCTCGCAATCACGACTCTTTTTTATCTATTTTTGCACTCTTTATCATTCGTTTCACGGCATCAAGAGCGAAAGTGTTATGAACGACGAGCTTCTGTTTGGTCTCATGAAAATTCTGTAGGACTTGTCTGGCGTCTATGAGGCGTCTAATTTCTTGCGAAAACTGAAAACCAAGGAGAGCCTGTGACTGGTTTCAATAATTTATTTGCGACATGTTTTTGGAGCTGTTATAATTTTGTTCATTAGGATTGCGTAACATCCTTAAACAGTTGTTAAAGAAACCTAATTTGAACAAATTTGGTGTGCTTTAAAAAATAACGTGGATAGAATATGACTAATCGTGTGATATTTCTAACAAGTATCACACAACTGTGATACTTCTGTGTTGTTGAACATTTTATGTTAGGTGTCAAGCTTCTATAACTCGTAGAACTTTTTATTCGTTCACGTCTTATGTATAGTTACAAGATTACTTATGCACAAAATATCTTGATTTTTACATCGTCTGCTGAAAATGAGTAAAGTACTGCTCGAAAGCTCTAGAGTAAGAAAAATTTAAACTCATAATTAGAATTCTATTACCTGCATTTATTTGGAGGATCTTAGTTCTTGAGCGTTTTTATTCCTCATCATTTAATAAAAGTCGAATCTTTTAAGTTCTTCTTTCATTGAATGATCATCCTCTATACATTCCCTTCCATCTATAAGCCTCTCAAACCACTTGCAAATAGTCTTTGAATGTGACAATTGAGCCTCCCTAGGCTTGATGAAGCATTTGATTTGTTTTTATATACGATATATTGAATTTGAGAAAAAAAAATTATGTGCGCACTTTGTTCAGGGTTCGATATTTCACTCAATCCCCCGGGCGCCACAGTAACAAATTCACTCCACTACTCACTGTAGCACACTGACGCACACTGGAAAGCTAATTTCCACCACTGCACACGAGTACAATGTTATCCCGAAGTTTCATCACTTCATCTCTATCTGGTGTCGAAAATATTACAGTATCACATATGTTCACGGAAGGTTGTGATCAGCCTTCGCATTTCAACTGAATATGAGCCAAGTGCTGCCCAAAAACTTTAGAAAGAGAAAAATTAAAAACTTAGGACGAGCAAATTTTTTATCTATGTTGCGTGGCTTTTAATTTGACATAAATTTCACAAAAATAAGTTCATATGTGATACTCTCGCTATACGAAGCTAAATAAACATAAACTATTTGATATTTCACTTAGCACACGACGCCCGCACTGCTCTAATTTTTCTTTTATTCCATTTTATTTTCCCCGGGAAGTCAACCATGAGTTTAGCACATAGTGACCTTCGCCAATGCTTGGTCTCGGAGTTGGTTAATTCCCTTAATTCGGTGTGAGAGACGTTCATTTTTTTGTTCGCGTCAATCATTTGATTTCAAGCCTTTGATTCTTAATGAAACGTGTTCAACACAAATATTCCTCGAACAATCTGAAAGTATAATCTGCAACCTATCAATTACTAACAGACTTTAATTTCTTGACATGAACGACAAATAGCGCATATTGTGCACAGGGCAGTGCTTGCGTTCAGCGCCTGTTAGCTGTGGAAGAGAAGTTTTATCCGAAAGATATTTTTCATTTATAGTTCGAAGTAAGCTTCCCGGACAACAATAATAGTCACCCGCTACTTACATGGTGTAGGACCACGGCGAGCACGAACAATGGGGGCCTTTCCGTGCAGCATGGAGTCTACAAGGGTGTTAATGTATATCTGGTCGATTTTAGACTATCCTTGCATCAACTGATGTCGTTGTGCGGGCACAGTACGTGAACGATCTTCTCAAAGTTTAACTCGTCGACCTAGGTGGTCGCACATATATTCTATTGGGTTCATGTCTGGGGACTTAACTGGCTAATCTAAATTCCTGACTTATTCTAAATGATTGTCATACCAATTAATGAAGTTCTAACCCGATGCAACCCGGCATCTGTGATCCTGAAAGATAGGCATAAGCAACATGCCTTCCGTCATTCAGATATGATGGAAATGACAAAACTTGGTTATCTAGCATCTCAATGTAACCATGCTGGTTCAGTTTGACAGATATCTCTATTAAGAGACCCACTTGTGTGTAGTTGAAATATCCTCAGAACATGGCAGACCTATATCAGGCTGTCCTCCGCCTTGCATCACTGCCTGCATAAAGGCTTCGTTGAAGTCTTCGTGAGGTTTTCATTGAACACAACGGCAGACATCACTCCTATAGGAACAAAATCGTGATTAATTTGACCACTTGACAGTTTTCCATTACAGTTCTCGAGTAAAAGACCCAATTTAAACGAGTGGTCTTGTGGCCAGGAGTAAACATCTGTCGTTTACGAGCCACTCTGCTCCATTGACACATTGCATCGATTTTCTTAAGAAGAGTTCGTTCAGAGAAAGCACAAGGAAGGCTGTCATTGACGATTCGCCACGGTTCCATCCTTGGTGCAAAACGATTTTGGTTAATAATTCAGGACGCACGGTGGCGATCCCGATCGGTTAGACATGTCTTCCGACCCGACCCCAATTTAGTCTTGAATTATTGTGAGTACCGGATATGTTCCCATTGTTTGTGGACCCGCACAACAGTGCGGTAGAGAACACCAGTGAATTCCGCTACTTCGTTCAGTGGGTGTATCTCAGTGCACCAAATGAAATAGCCTTTTGTGATTCCGAGACTTCCTGCTATTGTCCCATCGTTGTGGAGCGACTAAGAAACAAGTCGATACCTCGTCAGATGTGAATGAAAACTGATACCTGTCAGAACTGGCATATAACCTAAACTAAGGTCGCGGCTTTAGAAACAGATTGATGAACGTAGTAAATAACTGGAGCACGAAAAACCAATGGTGTCTAATTTCTTGTCCGGGGGCCTTATGGTAACAATTCATTCCAAAGAGGGAGTGAAGCACTCATTGTCATTGGCCACGAATGCACTAATATGTATGTCTGAGTCATTCAACAGTCTGACTCCATCTACGAAACTATATCTGCAGCACTTCCAGGAATGGGGCAGTAAGAGCAGGCTGTACAGCAGTGGGGCAGTGAGAGCAGGCTGCACATCAGTGGGGCAGTGAGAGNTGCACAGCAGTGGTCCAGTAAGAGCAGGCTGCACAGCAGTGTCGAGACCAGCACAGAGCGGCGCTCGTTGGCCCAGCAAATGGCCTCCCTCGCAGCGCACGTCCCTCGCGCTGGGCACCGCCGCGCCGTTGCGCCCCTAATTCAGTGAGCTCTTATGGTCCTCTGTGAATTCAAGTGAGCCTACAAAGCGCACTGCACAAATTAAAAGTCAAGTTTGTAGCTGTTACCGGATGGCGACATCTGGAAAACTTCAGTCCAGATGGGAAAATGTCCCTTACCGTACAAAAGCATGGAAGCATCAAGCTGCTTGAATTTCGAAGCCCATTTCATTAACGGGATTTTTTGCTACAGTGAAGTAAATATGGAAACATTATCTTCTCTCAGGCGTGAACTCAAGCTCTTAACATTGAAGAAACCTTGATCATTTTTATCGTCACTGACGACGACTTCAACGTTCGTGTTCAAGAATTTCAGTGAACTAAAATTCACTAAGTACAAAGAATTTTCTTGTTCTGTCCTTGTACGAGCTGTTCGTATGCAGATAAGTATCGGGAAGGCAAAACTCATTCCAAGTCTTCTAGTTACAGATAGACTTTAATCAGAAATATTCAAGCTCCGAGGGCGTGAAATAATTTTTTCCCGACTTCGAAGCATGAAAAATTGTCCAACTCCTGCCGAAATGCGAAATATTTTTATAAAGTCACCTGAAACTTAACGCAAACGATACTTTAATAGGTAATCGTGCACAAGATTATCGGGACTTTGACGGATGTGACGAGATCGTTACCGATATCATGGCTCCATTTTCACGTCGAACCTGAAGTTACGTGCTCGTCATCTCATCATAAGGCCTTCAGGTCGCACAAAAAATGCTCCCAGGCCTCACAGAAAAATATTTGCTTGCACAGTGAAGAGAGAAACATTGTCAACATCATCTGATATTTTTAGGATTATAGATGAACTCATTAGAAAGTTTCAGCGCACGATATTAAAGTTATGATTAGCTAAGCACACTTGGAGGTGTAAAAGACCAAAGTTAAATATAAAACGAGCTTTCTGTCTGCATGCTGAACCTGAGTGATATGACGTGAGAATGACATGTATGCTCGTTAGAAACGGAGAAAAGTTTATGTTTCATCTTTCCTCCGAAATAGCGAGATGTAATGATTCGTCACTTAAAATGATTGAATAATAATAATAGCAGACACTCAGTGAAATGCGTTAATGATGTGATGAGTCTCGAGTCAAAGGCCGTATTTTGGTGTTTAGTTAATTACGTTTTTTTTTTCGGCCGAGTGACGAAATTCGTAATCAGTCTATAGTAAAAATAGGATTTCACCGGTTAACAGTTATCAGTTATATTTCGCTCAATTGCATGATGTAAAGTAGGGCTTATCTTTTAATCATGTATGTTTACACGAAATAATTTTAATAATTATATATTTTGTGTACATAGTATTTGAACAATACAATTTTTCATTTGGTGATCACTGCACTTTAACAGGTTACTGGATCACGTAAGCTTTGAGAGAGCAGATCTAGCTTAGAGTAACTGTCGAGGGTTTAATCAGTGACCTATTCTGACTGACAGTCATGCCAATTAGTGCCAGTTCTATCCCGATGCCATCCGGCAGTTGTCATCCTCACAGATAGGCAACAGGAACATGCATTCCAGTTGTAACAGGAAGCTGGAAAAATATAGAGCGCGTCGTAACTTTTGTGTTGTAATCGGAATAAACGAATTTGGAAGGAAGATGAAGAGAATTCATTTCATCTGTGTAGTTTCCTTATTTAAAAAGACCCTGTTTTGCTTAAACCTGAAAAACTGCATCACGCACACGCTGAATAGAATATAAATGCCCCCTTTTTACAATGTGAGCAGTGTTCAACTCTCTGACGGAACAAGAGTTCGCTGGCTGCACCTTATATACATATACAGTACCGCAGTTCCCATGCTGGTGGAGGTATGGAAGGCGGGCAGGGATCTCCTGACGCTGCCCAGGAAGTGGGTTCCGGAGGCTTATAGCGAGGACGCAGATCTTGCTCTTTAAACTTTTTTTTCAATGCTCAGTGAAAAATGATCTTTTTGCTGGTTGATATATTCGATGGTTATAAAGACTCGGCTGGACTGTACTTTAAATACGGTAATCCTAATTTTGTACTCGTGTACTATGTTAAACTTTATAGATATGTTCACATCATAAACGAAACACTATTGGACACACATTTACCAGCGTCAGTCAGTGTTGAAAGGCTTTTTCATTAATTAATGATCCACTCTCAACTGAATCTGCTCCTTCGGAACAGACTTCTTCGCTGCTTATTATAAATTTCTACCACTGCGTGTGAGGTGATTAGTAGGTGAGTGAGCGGATCACACATACCAGAGGGGGAACCCAAAACACCAGCGAAAGTTTGGTCTGAGGGTTGAGATCGATGCTTCTGACATACTTTCAATGCTAGAAACCGCTTCAAGAATTAGCTAGATGTGCTAATCTTAAGGAGGCTGCTCATCTGAGACAAGGAACGCAAGCCAAACAAGAGGCCGCTTTTTCTGAAGCATTCGTAGCGTTTTATGACTGCTTTTTGCTCATGACAACTCTCTGCTCGTGAGTGAGATGCTGTACTGCGCGGCGCATGCTGCTATAAATACGAGTGACTGAGCGAGTGTGAGGTGCTCTCAGGCCTCTGTAAGAGGAATATGAAGCATTAAAAGATAAGCTCTTCGTAGTGATGATCAAAAACCTCGCACTGCTGATTAGTTACCTCCACGTAGCACCCTAAAGAGAGGGTAACTAACCTGCAACGATTTGTTTAATTCTAGTATTGGTATGCGAAGCAGTGGCTGCACAGCTTAGAATCAATACAAGCTGCTGCTGTAATACAGTATCCCACTTCAAACTTTGACCAAATTTATCGTTCGTTTACGCACGGAGAACGCATTTTCAGCAAAAGTTGAACAAAATAATAAGAATGGCGGATCGATATCGGTTCATCGTGTGGTAAACAATCCTACTGGAACCTGAAATCAATTTTTTTTAAATTAAAAATTCAGTTTCCGACAAAAATAATAATTCATAGGAGTAGTAATTTTATCTCCCTCCTTCTGAACAATATTTTGCTCCTAGATCTGGATGTTTGCGCGCGTAATTGAATATTTGCATGAAAATGGGAATTTGAAAACTGATCATAATATGGAATGCTGCAAGCCTAAGGAACAAGGAAAAAAATTAATTGCATTGACTCGATTAGTAAATGACTATGATATTGAACTGGCAATGAGCAAGATTTATGAAAGTTAAAATCAATCAACGAATCATGACAAATTACCCTGCATTATAAGGAACCAGAACGCCTGGGGTTGGGTGGTGGCTCCAGTCTTCTCGTCACGTATCCAAAGCACCGTTCGACTTCAGAAGACGGAAATGAAACACAAAATAAATCTAACACATTCACAGTATATCACGTTGTCATGGGAAATTAAATCTCACAAATCACACAGAAACCGTACGGAACGAAATCTGTACAGAACGAAACTGTGCTCAGCAACAAATGAACGAATTATTGGTACAAATAATTAGGATGACTATCGATCGCTGGCAGAAGACACAAAGCACAAAGAGCGAAAATTATTTCACAGATAAACAAGTTTAATCTCAAAAAAGAAATGCGAAACAATAAAACTATATCTCCAGACCCTCGATATTGCTGTAATCTCATTATATCACTATTACACTCGTTTCTGTATCAATTAAGATATTTCTCTGTTTCACTTCTGAATTGTCATTCACTCAAAATTTACCTCACAGTGACGCAATTCACACCAAGCGTCTATAGTCTAATGTGCGGTCACAGTCAGGACTATTATAGTTACCCTCACCCTCACTGGATTATTTGAAAAACACTTTAGCCCGGAAACGGCGGTGTTCCACTCAAACGATATTTGAAATTCGGTTTCTTCCATAAGTAATTAAGTAAGTACGAAGTTCTGTCATACGATAACGTCATTGCTGCTCCTGGTACTTCATCTTCTTGCATTGATAGTCGAAGTATCGAGGGTCCGGAGATAGTGTTTATCTGTGGAATTGCTTTTGCTCTTTGCACTGTATGGCTACAGCCAGTGTTTCACATTCATCCTCCTTATTTGTGCCAATAATTCGTTCATTTGTAGCTGAGCACAGTTGCATTCCGTACGGTTTCTGTGTGATTTTTGAGATCTAATTTCCCGAGACATCGTAATAAATTGTGAAAGTGTTAGATTTATTTGTGTTTCATTCCCGTCTTCTGTAGTCGAAAGGTGCTTTGGATACGTGGCGAGAGGACTGGAGCCACCTCCCAGCCCTAGGCGTTCTGGTTCATTATAATGCAGTGTAATTTGTCATGATTCGTTGATTGATTTCTACTTTCATAAATCTTGCGCATTGTCAATTCAATATCATAGTCATTTACTAATCGAGTCAACGTAATTAATTTTTTTTTAGTTTCTTAGGCTTGCATCATTTCCTAATTATCAGTTTTCAAATTCCCATTTTTATGCAAATGCTCATTTACGTAGACAAACCTGAAGAATTTTTCACATTTTTAGTTCAGTGCAAGCTTATACCAGCTTACTCGAACCATCAACTATAATTGGATTTCATGGATATTAGTGTCTAGGATTGAGTACATATACAGGGTAGGCCACGAAAAAGTTTCCTTTTTTCAAATACTTAAAACTCTGTTACTTTGGAAACTTTTATATGGTTTAATTTTCACTGCCATTTAATTTAATTTCATTAAGTTAAACCTTTTTGCATTTAAAAAGAATAGTTCGCAATAAGATGAACGATAAGTTAGAGTCGTTCTTTTTTTCATCGAAGAACTTGGTTGGGAAAAAATTCCTCATCCCCCAAATTCTCCAGACCTTGCTCCTTCTGATTTTTCTATATGCCCTCGCCATTGAGATTTTTGAATCGCAATGATCTAATGATATAAAAAATCGCCATTGCAATTTCTTTCTTTGGGGTCATCTCAAGAATAATGTTTATGAAATGCTTCCATATGACTTTGAAGAATTGCGTTGTCGCGTTATCCAAAATCTAAATGAACTTGGAAACCATCCAGAAACTATTAGGAAATCTGAGACTGAGAATTCGTTGTCTAAAGGGCCTCGAAAATAACGGTGGTTATTGTTTATAATGGAAACAGTATGTTCTTGAGTTGAAGTAAAAAGTAAAAGTTTTGACTTAAAAAGTCTATTATCTCCATTTCTCTTTTTTATACCACATATTTGCTACTTTTATTAATTAAAAACATAGATTGTGTCTTAAGAATTGTACTCGCTCATGGCCAAAAAGCGACTCGCACTTATCGTGCAATTATTCGTAAAGTATTCCTTTTAATACAAAATGATTTCACTTGATGAAAGTACATCAATTGACAATTAAAATGAGACTATATAAAAGTTTTTACGACCATTAGTTACGGAGTTATAAGTATTTGAAAAAAGGAAAACTTTTTTGGGCTCACCTCCCATAAGTTCTGCCCGAATTTGACCTTATTTTACACAGAAAAAAATTTAAAGATGATTTTATAATGTTTAATGAAGCTGAACATTATTTTTGTGCTTGGATATTGTTAAACTTATCCAATTTTATTTTACAGAACAATAAATAAATATTTGCTTGATTAAAACCCTAACACGGAAGTGCCCGAGAATCATTTGAGGCACATGTTTAATGAGTTCAAGAAAGGAAACTCAGCGGCCGAAGCTACTAGAAACATTCACTCAGTTTATGGAGAGGAATGTGCGAATGAAAGAACATGTAGAAGATGGTTTGCGAAATTCAGAAGCGGAGATTTTACCCTCAAAGATGAAGATCGAACCGAACGACAAGTTGCGTTTGATGATAAGCTTCTTGAAACTGCCCTTGCTAAAATCTTGTTTTATCGAATGACGAAACGGCAATTAAGCTTAGTTCGAACCATACCACTGTCCATCGTCATCTTCAAAAACTAACAAAGTTCCTGAACTAGGAAAATCGGTTCCTCATGAATTGTCTGAAAACAATCTCAAATCTCGAGTTGGCATCTGCTCTTCTCTCCATTCTCACCGACTTGTTTCACCTTTTTTGGTTAAACTTGTGACTGGAGACGAAAAATGGATATTTTCTCGAAATATTAAGCGTCGTAGACAGTGGCTTCGTAAAGGGGAAAGTACCCAACCACAGCCGAGAAGGGAACTTCAAGGGAAAAAGGTTCTTCCTTCAATCTGGGGGGATCGCCACGGAATAATCCACTTTGAATTGTTACCACCTACTGCAACATTTAATGCTCATATCTACAGTCAGCAATGAGGGCGTTTGAACCGAGCTTTGTGGGAAAAAAGACCTGCTCTAGAGAATCAAAAAAGTGTGATGTTTCATCCGCCCCACACAGCCAGAATCACGTCACAAAAAATCGGAGAACTTGGTTGGGAGAAAATTCCTCATCCCCCTCATTCTCCCAACCTTGCCTCTTCTGACTTCCATTTGTTTCGTGACTCATAAAATCATTCGGAAGAAAATACTATTACGATGCCGGAAGAGATTGAAACTGACATTTGTGAGTTTTTCGGATCCAAACTAAAATAATTCTACAATCATGGTATTAATAAGCTTGTTAATAGATGGAGGAAAGCCGTAGATAATCAGAGAAAGAACATTGATGATTGAATCTTTAATTAAATGTAATATTTAGCCCCTAGTCTTATTGATTCAAAATACGGGCAGAACGTATGAGATCACTAAGCTTACATAGATATATGAAGCTGAAGGAACGTAGTGTCATAACCAGTTTTTGGGATGGTGTGGGTAGGGGCCACGTCTTCCTAACACATGCAGGGCCACCCCACTGACCATGACTAGTCGTTTCAGCTCCAGGTTCTGTATACATGTGTTAGTTTCTCGCCGCCTCTATAAATCTATAATGTAACCTGTATAAATACTTCGATCGAAAAAAACATAGACAATTATGAACGCTTTTTGAAAAAGCTAGGCTAGAGTTACAGTATGTTCGACCAACAGCGGTAACTTTTTAGCACGGTTTCAGAACGAGTATCTTATCCTTTTTGTCGATACCTCAAAAACAGAGCACGTGAGATGCAATGCATGTCTTCATTATTCATTAATTTCCCCGTACTTTGATATAAGCTTAATATATAAAGAAAAATATTTGTATCAAATTTTCAGGAAATGGGCAAAATTACTTGAAATCAATTTTATTTTTTCTTCGCGTTTGAGGCGTGTGAATAATTTGTAGCCAATGCATTATCGCTAAAGTTAAAAAAAATATCTTTTTGCCATGCTCGAATGTTTCCTGGTAGTGCTTTAGAGTAGAGAGAACTACGTCAAATATCTGATCTGCTTTGTTCTTTTTAGTTTTTCGTTTGAGAACTTTCATCAGAATTTCGATTTGTTAATAGCTGTAACAAAATCACGTTTATTTTCGGTTCATGAAAGCCTGTAGTTTGTTGAGGGCTTCCTTGCGTGAGTACAAAGACCGAAGCAGGATCAAAGGCAAATGGTCTTTAGAACTAATGGAGGATGTTGGAATTGAAATAAAATACAGGCGAATTTTATTGGGTTTGAAACATTGAAATAAAATAAACTAGACCATAAGTTCTTTCACTTGCCGTGTAACGGTGCGGAGAAGATTCAATCGGAATTTCATCAGTGTTAGAAGGAATTGAATTGTTGTAGTTCACAGAGCTCGGCTTAAAAATGCACCCTAAAAGTCCTATGAGGTGTTTTACTTTAAAAGTGCAGATTTTTGTGACAATTGAGAAAAAATGCGTCTGAATGCAGAACCGGTATATTGGCATCATGAATCCGATGCATGTATCATATGTTAATTGTCGCGTTAACATTGTCACAAAACTATTCATTACTTCAAATTGCAAAATTTGTTGCCGCTAATTTACACTGAAAAGATCTACAGTGGTTATTAGGCTGTTTATGGCTGAAAAGTAATTAGAGTTAACACTTTCCATAAAAAGCTTGTATTCTGTAACATAACTTTCAATTTATCAAGATGATACAAGAAATGAGAAGATATTGAGTGACTGATCTTTAAGTTTTTAAGCACTTTTAACTGTATTAAAAAAATGTTGTCAACGCTGACAAGTGATTTTTAATTCAGAAGAATTTTTTGCTAGAGGGCGTTCATATAGAATTGATAGTGATTTTTATGGTCGTCCTTTAACTACTGTGACGTGGTCGTCTATTGTAATTTTGTATAAGCTACGTTAAACTTTATATGTTCCATATTATAAACTGAATACTATTGCGAACACATACATATATCAGCTCCAGTCACTGTTGTAAGGTTCAGTCGTCATATAAACATTCGCTCTAAATTGAATCTGTTTCTTGAGAACTGACTTCTTCGCTGCTCATTAAACATCTCTGTCACTGCGTTCAAGGAGGTTAACAGGTGAGAGAGCTGATCACAGACACCAAAGAGGGAACAAACAAGGCAATAAAAGTTTGGCTGTCGGTTAATATCGATCCTTCAGACATGCTCTAAAAGTGTGTTCTTTTTAGCGAGGCCACCATGATGTTTTCACCGCTTTCGAAATTTAAATCAAATCTTCTGATTTATACCTTCAGTGATTTCAAATTCTCGCTCTAAAGTAATTGAACGTACTCAATTTTGAAGCGACTCAGAAGATTATTTAGTGGTAGATTCACGCTGGAATAGCTCCTCTTTGCAAGTCCCAACACCATCCGCAAAACTCTACTTTCTCAGTTTGGGCATCTGTGTTTTTTATCGATTGTGAAACACATGTAATCAATTCTCTCCTTACCTCGGGTATTGGGCGGTTGCATTTTTCTCTACTCTATAGATCCAAGAACTATAATCTTGAGTCGAATTCAGTAATACGAAAATAATTTCAATAGATCAGTTGAACCCTTCAGTGAAAGTTAAAACCAGTGTATTGCTTGAGTTGTACGTCAGTTCTCGCTGTAATAAAAATCAAGTCAAAAAATTATTATCAGGTCATCTTTGAGCATGAAGCAGTGACCGTCTTCTTGAAATGCGCCTCGCAATTACGTGTTTTGTTAAGGAAATTCAA
>VOMN01053550.1:0-14028 GCA_014899125.1 Orchestia grillus | reverse complement strand
TCCAAAACGACTGTTTAGCCAAGTTCGTGATCGCAATGAGATGTGATCACCCTTTGCTTTTCCATTTTTTTACCACTCTATACACTGTTTTGAGGTCTATAATTTCTCTGAATGTGGCTTCAAGAGCTCTTCTCACTAAAGTTCGTGACCCTGTCGATGTAAACTGTTCAAAAATGGAGATGCGTTGCTCAGGAGTATTCTGCATGTTAGGGGGAATTTGTTTTCTTATAAACTCTGTATCACAACCCGGTTCTAAATACAAAATGTACGTATGTATGNATTAGCGTTTAATTTCCTCCCTCTTTTTTTGTGTCACCCTGTATTTAGATTGTGGTCATGCAAATCCCAACTAAAAGTTTCATCGAGACTTTCATGTTTTAATTTTAAGGTTGTATTTTACTAATTAGAAAAGAGGAATGTACTTTGTACGTAACCAACTTTGAAATAAACTACTTTTTTTCTTTTTCATCCTTTTATGGGCTCTATTGTGTAGTGGTGAGCGTAATGGCCTCACAGCTGAAAGGACCAGGGTTCGAGCCTCGGCTCAGGTGGGGCTTTTCACGTGACCACGGAGTACTTCCCTTGGAAAAGGAAGTTTAAACCACACATTCCTCATATCCCCCATCACACCAGTAGTTGTAAGGCATTTAAAACTCAATAGTACAACGTGTTAGAATAAATAAAGGTTCTTTTTTATCCAATAAGGTTCAGGATAGTGAGATTCGCTGTAGGGTGGCTGAACTACGGACTTTCAGAATTGGCGGATGAATGAGTTCATCCGTCACTCCTGCATCTTTTCAACGAGGACAACAAAAGCAGATTGTTGTAGTTACCTGAAAACACATCTGAGGACATGAAGCTGCATGGACTAGATTTCTAAGCTCCAATAACCACAAAGAAGAAGAAGAAGATTGTTACAGGTGTTGCCGGTGTAGAGTGGCCAAAGGAAAACTTTGAGCTAGAGTGTTACAGAAGTTTGCTTGCTGTACAGACGAAGTTGGTTGTGTCCTGAGTTGCTGAAATAGAATTTTGGCTTACTTGGTAAGTGCCGCGCATACTTTTTGCTGTAAATTTGAATATTTTTGTCTCATAACCTTGTTTAGCCGTTTAATTAACCCGAATATACGGTGATTGCAAATAGCTCGTCCAAAGCAAAACCCGTTGAACATGACTAGTGCCTCTGGCGGGACTCTGAGCAATTCAGAAGATAGTTAGGAGATCATCCCAATGATCGACTCACTAGGTGGTGGAGTAATTTCAGATTCGTTGGAAGCAACAGTGAATGACACTGTTATTACTCCTGAAGGCAGGAAGGACAGCAGCCTTACCCTATCCTCTCTGCTCTCTAACCTAAACTGCTCTACTCAACAGTCTACCCTTGGATCAAATGGAAGTACTGCCCTCTCAGTCAAGCCCTGACACTGATTTTGACTTCATAAATTTTTTGAAAAATGATGGAAATAACTCTGACTCAGCAAGTGCTTACACTAAACAAAATAAGCCCATGAAAGTTAACTATTCTGAAGTGGGAGAAGATATGGTAGACAGTAGCAGATACTCATACTGAGTTGTACAGGGCTGAGGAGACAAAACTTTGTAATGCTTCTGAATTCAGGGTGTAATTTTAGCAATCAGCGGCACAATGTTGGCCTTGGGCTCATTTTTCAAAAGACTTGACCTCACATTTATGACTCTGGTTCATTGCAATGTTTCATTATACTGCTGACTGAAGGGGTGGGAGGGTTGATGTGATAGATGTAGTATTTAGTGTTTGGTTTGAAGTACGATCTTGAGAAAAACAAAATTTTCATCTAGAGGAAGCTCCAAAAATGACAGTACACCACACCTCAAAAACAGCTTCAATTGCTAAGTGAAACATTTGTAGGTTTATGGACTCATTTTTTTAGAAATCATTATTCTAGGGAACCATTATTTGGGCTAAAATTACACCCTGCAAGTTCTAATTTTTCTCACAATCCAGATCCATTTCCTGGTTTTTCTAGCTCTGTAGACTCTTCATTATCAAGAGTCTCAAAGGTCAATGCTCCCTAAGCTTACTGTGAGGGTTCCTGCATCACTATTCTTATTCAACCCATAGGGGGCAAGCAGAAAGTAAGTTCTTTTCCAATGAATTGAAACTTATGAAGGACATAGGAACCTCAACATTTGGAAAAATCAGTGTCACTTATATTAGTAAAAATATGGGTAGAAAGCTTCTGATAATTACAATAAAGCCAGTTATCAATAGAACATTGAACCAATTTCTGTTAAGTGGCTATCACTACTGTGGGTGAATGGGAGGTCCAGTGCAGGCTTTCTTGGACTCTTGAGCAATCATGTGAAGTGATCTTATCAGCTGGATTAGACTCTAATGAAAGAGAAATAAAAGAATATCTCACCAAAAAATATTTTAATGTAATTTATGTGCAGCATATCACCAAAGGAAAAAACAAACAACCTACCTATTGCCTTCAGATCACTTTTCAAGGAAGCAGTGCTACCCGAGTTCATTTACTTGGGATACTAAAAGTATCCTGTTCAACTTTTGTGGACAAACCCTGGCAGTGTTTTAATTGTAAGGGATGTGACCATAATGCCAGTAGCTGTAGATTCAAGCTAAAATGCATCATATGTGTGAGGAGGCACAATTCATGGCAGTGTCAATTAAAAGACAAAGGAGGCCAAGCTTGGTGCTCCAACTGCTAAGGAAATCACACAGCAAGCTATGGGGGTTGCCCTTTTATGAAAAAAGCAAAAACCATCAAACAAATATATGTAGAAAGGCAAATATCTTATTGGGATGCAGTAAAGTTTACCAATACATCATCCCAAGGAGGTCCAACAGTACCACCTCCAGATTGACCCCAGAGCATTGTGCTGAATTCCAGGGGGCTCCTTGGTTTTCCTAAAACAAAATACCTAGTCCAAAAAGCTGGGCATTGTATGCAAAAAAGAGTGTGCAAACTGAAGAACAAACATCCAACACTCAAGAGATCAGGACTGATGCAAGGCTCAGCTAAGCTGTAATAGCTCAACTAGCTTAGGTCATGACAGCCCTGGAGGCCATGCACAGATAAGGAAATTATGCACCTCATCAACAAGACACTGAGCAATGGGATGGCTGAGGCAGATGTTCCCCTGGAAAAGCCCAACTCACAACTGAATGTTGTTGAGAACTTCCTACAAAGCAGTCCAGGGGAGTTAGCCAGTCAGTTATACCTACATTCAGCAGTAAAGAGAAAGAAGATTAAATTTAATAAAGGAGTAACAAATCTCACCATGGATTCTCAGGTTCCTCAATCGGAGTCCTTAACCATCACTTATGACTCACGCAAAACACAAACCCAAGCTATTTCTGCTGTTGGAAATAGAAAACAATTGCAAAGATTCTCCAACAGAAGAAGAGAATCCAAAAATAAGTGATGACTCAAAACTGAGGATTCTAATGTGGAACTGCAGAAGTCTTTACATTAAACTATTCCACTTTAAAATTAGGCTCTACACTACTAAGCTCCATGTTGTATGTCTGTTTGAGACCTGATTAAAAGCTGTTAGGGAACCCTCTTTTGTGAACTATGGAGCTTTTTATTGGCATAGATTAGGTCATGCTAGAAGGGGATTGGCTATTTTACTTCAAAATCATGTATTTATATAGAAAAACTATTAATGCTTTTATAGGGAAAACTTGAAGTTCAATGTGTAAGTACATTTAATATACAAAGGAGAGTTGACATTATAAATCTCTAAAATCCAAATGAAGTGATTGAAGCATAAGAATTTTCTCATTACTTTCAGCAATTAGCTTGTACCAAAGTAATAATGGGTGACTTTAATGCTCACCATCAATTATGGGCTACTCAAATCCCATATAACACTACAGGTAATAACCTGGTCTCATCTCTACTTGATAATACAGATTTGTGTCTCCTGACTCCTCAATCACTCCCAACTTATCACTATCTGCAGAGTAACACATTCTCAACTTTGGATCTCTGTTTTATTTCAATTGATCTAAAACCAATGTCAAGGATGCCCCTGGAGCCAGAATTGGGCAGTGACCATAAACCAATTGCAGTATTCATCAACCTGGTTCTTGATGTGATAACCTTCGTCTCTAGGGGGCATTGGATGTTCAGTAAGGGAACATGAGAACAAAGGAGAAAGTCTCTGCCAGAAGTGACAGAAAATGATCTTTCTACCTCAGCAGAAAATTTTGCTATCTCTCTTATTCATTGCTCCACAAAGGTTTTTGGATTAAGTAAGAGAACAGTTTAGCCTAAATATTCCAAAGTTTGGTGAAACAATGATTGTGCCACTTTTATATGCAGTCTATGCAGAGCTAAAAATATTTTTTGAAGGCAGCCCACTCCAGACAATTTAATTTCCAGATTCAAGACTGACCTTGTTCCAGGCATGTAATTGTTCCTCTGCTGAGTATCAGAGCCAAAAAAACATTCAACATCCTTAGGATTCAATGTGCTGGGGTTAATTCTGCTCCTATTGCTGCCTCAATTCCCCTTTGGATAGACTTGGAGCAAATCTTTCTCCCAGATTTCCTGGATGGCCTAGTAGGTGATGCCATGAACTGTGCTGTGTTAGCTAGGTTTAGGGAACTACTTTCAATCCTATCTTGAGGTTTTACAAATGGCTCTAATTTTTCTGGCTCTTAACTGCTCAGCTGCAACAGCAATAGTAATAAAGGTTCCTCAGACTACAAAGATGCTCAACTGGAAATTGCCAAACCTGTATCTATCCTGGGCTGTGAATTGTTTGCAGTTCTAGAGGCAGTGAAATATGTACACAGGTATGACCAGGAAATAAGGGTTGGGGTGATATATACAGACTCTAAGTCCTCTATACTCCTCTTGCAAAATAGGATGCTGAGAAGCTACAGACATCTTATTTCTGAAATTCATTATTATATATTGTTGTTAAGTCAACAAGTTCCCTACTTTTATCCAATTTCTTCCAGGTCACATAGAGCTGTGAGGAAATGTACTAGCAAATTTAGCAGCCAAAGCTGCACATAACAATGAAGTAATCACTGCAACTCTAATCTCTAAAGCCGACAAGGTAAGAGAAGTCAAAGGGGCACTCATGCGGTACTGAGGAGATTGGTGGTCATCTGAGATGGTGTCTTCAAACAAAGGTAAAGCCATAAGAGATAAAAAATGTACTGGCATTTTGGCCCTGGTCCTCCCATAAGAGGAGAGCCACTAAGACAGCCCTGGCTAGACTCAAGATTTGCCACTTAGGCCTTAAGCAGCACATGTTTAGATTTAAAAACCTCAGTGATACAGATTGTTGTATACGTGGGACTGTTGAGACTGTTATCTATTACCTACTGCAATGTTTTAACTATGCTGCTGCTAGATCTGTACTATATGAGGAGCTAGAAAAGTTGAATGTGCCTCTTACTGTTTAGAACTCATTAAGAGGGGCTCAGTTAAGCTCCTAACATCTAAAATAAAATAAAAAATCTTGCTAGCAGCTGCTTGATAGCTACCAAAAAGTTAGGTGATCTGTAATTTTTGACTAATCACTAACCTTAGCTCTGTAATACCACTCATCACAGAAACTAGATGGTCTACAAGTCCAAGGGAGTTTCTCAGAGCCACACAGGGTACAGAAGTTTGCAAGTGTGCTGCCTAATGTAAGATATGCTCACTGGACTGGAAACAGGTCTATCATTATATTAAAATTTACAGCAAAAAGAAGCTTAAAGTATTGTTTGTGAGCATCCACTCTAGTAGCAGTACTGTGGTGTAGCCTAGAGACTGCACATGTTCTTCAAGTTATAACAATAACCCTCAGTGTCTTTAAAGATGCTCCAGGTTGAGCCACCCAGGCTGGACCATCTACTCTAGCTGTGCCTTTTATGTTGTGCTATCTCTAGGTAAGGGCTACTAACAAAACTAAAACCTCATCTTAACAAATGTATAATGACAGGAAGCTTCTTTTTGTATGCATACCTGATATGCTTATACATTTGTATGCTATGCTCATGGACTTGCAAAGTTAGAAAAATATCTAAGACCTGAGGTGTGTGGACCAACTGAAACTAAAGGAGTCAACAAAAACTGAAAAACTTATGTGTACATATCAATGAAACATTGTGTATTCTATTATTACAATTACTTTTATTCTAAAGATATTGTTCTTCACAGTTCATAAAACAACAAAATAATATGGAGTTATATGGACTAGACATCTAAGCTCTACTTATCTGTAATGAAATAAAGATCCAGAAAAATTTACTGTCCATAAAATATTTAGTATTCCTCCTAAATAAATTTTAGCTTCAGTCTGAAAAACTCTTTTGAAATTAGAAACATTTTCAAGTACAAAGACCACTTACCTTCGGATCTGCACTCCAACATTATTTATGAATTTCTATGTGCATCCTGCAATGGCTCATACTTTGGTAGCACATCCAGACAGGCTAGAGTTTGCTATTCTGAATATTTAAGTATTGGTTGCAGAACAAGTAGACCATTGGAAAAACTGCCTCAATCAAATCCTTCAGCTCATTATGAAAATTTGAATCGCCTTAAACTTAATCCTCTCTCAATCATAAATTCCGCAAATAACTCAGCAGATCTTAACATTTTTTAATACTGGCATATACTCAAAAATAGACCTGACTTCAACTCCACTGTATCTCACATGCCACACCAGCGCAAAATGTGTGTCCTTATTATTAATGCATAGAAATCAGTTTTTAATTTCAATTCTTTTTCATCTATTATCTTAGTTTAGAAATTTAAAATAATCTAGGAATATTTCAATGTAACTTTTAATTTTTTTTTGTATATTTTTTCACAGGTGACATTTGCTGAGGAATTCATGAAACCAGCCTCGTTTGAATGTCTATTAAATATTTTTTATTGCTTCAACTTATTTTATGCTCTGAAATAATGTCCGTACATATATATATATTTTATTACTTACAGTTATGTTATTCTTTTCCAGATGAGAAAAATCATTTGCAGTAGCTTATTTTGAATTTCTTCAGAAAATGAATTTCAGTCAATATGCCATTGGTAGATTCTGAATGCCAAACTGATGACTATCAACCATTGTTGGGATCTCAATATTCATCTAGTTTTTTTACATTCAATTCTTCCTCTGCATCTTCACTTCAGCACTCTGAGCAAATCCACAAATTCAGTTCTATCAAAACAGTTTGGATGTCCAAGCGAGTAAGAAAATGCCTGTTCTTACTTTTCATGCTTACTGCATTTGGTGTACTTGGAATGATGTATGTTGGATACTACTTTCCATCTTCCACACTGAAAATCAGGTGAGTGTGGGGTTCATCATGGTTTGTTTTGCTTTGTAAAATCAATTTTTAATCATATTTTACTAGAAAACTAGTATTCTACTGGAAACTTAGAACATAGTTTTAAGTAATTTCTCCTTATGGAGCAAAATTTATGTTGGCCGTTGACTCCATTTCACTGTGTTAGTCTTGAACTTTTATGGTCTTAAGAACTTTCAATTTCATTAGTTTATGACTTTATTAGATTGTGTTAATGTTGAACTTTCATGTTCTTAAATACTTTTGTTCTCATTAGTTTATAACTTGATTAGACTGTGTCAGTGTGGAATTTTCATGGTCTTAAAAACAAGTGTTCTCATAAGTTATCAGTGTGTATGATTATCTGAACTTAGGTGCAAAAATAAACTAAGTATAAATTCATAAGTAGTATTGGATATGTTTTTGAGTTTTGAATTTGCTGTTATTTGGGAGCCATTATGCTCTGGTGCTTGTGTATTTCTGGATTAAACAATAAAATTCAATTTTTACTGAAAACATCTTTGTAGACATTGAGTGAAAATGCCTCTTGTGCTGAGGCATATACTGTAAAAAATTTATTTGCTGTATAAATTTGTCAAGTTCAGCTTATTCACAATTAAAGAATGTTGGTCTACCATCTGAGCCAGTGTGACACTCCACAGGGGTTCAGCTTGATTGCATGGCTTATACCTTACACTGGCTGGTATAGTTTTTTGCCCATATCTAAACCCAGGGTACCACATATAAATGCCGTTGATGATATTTCATGTCTTCCAGTAACACTATTATGGCCCAGAGGAAGGCTTGTGATTCTCCGTTGTGGCCATACTGCATAAATTTGAGTATTTGTTTGAATCAACTTGATTAAATTGGTCTAAAGTATTCTTAGTAAATAGTAAACAATCAAAAGCTTTGCTGCTGTACACTTAATTTGATTAAGAAAACCTTTACATTAAAATGCATTAAAAGTTATTTCGATGGTAATTAGTGGAATTTAAACTTTTATGAGTTATTTATATTCTTTGCTTGTGTTATATCAATAATAGCATCCTAGTATTAGTGGGAAACTTTTTTCTTCCAGAAATGGGCTTCCCAAGACGAATCTTCCTGCCCTGGATAATATGCTGCTCAGTATGGATCAGCCTGGCAGACCTCTGAGTGAAACACACAGGTGAGCTGTGCTTGTGTATTGTCAATTGTAGGACTAAACTTGAGAAAAGATATTCCCATCAATGAAAAAATTATTGCAGTTGAATTTGAAGATCAGAAATATCTGAGGGTTAGAACACTACAACTGTTGCTAGTTACACTATGATTGTTTTAAAGTATTTATTAAATATTGTACATATATGTTACAAAACTTAGTATCTAATAATTTAAGGATAATTTTCATTATAAATAATAGTCTAATTTTGTCTTATTTATTAAGCATTTATTGATTAAACTCTTGTTAGACTTTTTGTGACACCTATGAATGTGTTCTAAAAGTCAATGTTATGGTGAAAGTTATGCTAAAAATATTGAAAGCATAGTGTCTTAAATTTGAAAATGTAGCTTGTGCTGTACTGAAATTTCTAATGTAGCTTGTGCTTTACTGAAATTTCTAATGTAGCTTGTGCTTTAGTGAAATTTCTAATGTAGGGCTGGGGTCTTTCAAAATTTTTCTTTTGGATGCTTGCATTCAGCTTCAGATTTCATGGTGTCATGCAAAGTTATTTTCAGCTAGTTCAGGGGGTAGAGAGTATGTTTCTACCATGGTTGTTTGTTCGCTTTGAAAATTATTTGAAGATTTTGGTTGCGCTGAATGTTGGTGTTATTTTAAATGCAGTTTGAAATGTTATTTTATGGTGCAAGTTATACCAGAGCAGCCTGGCTGTAGTTTAGAAAAATGACTAGTGACACATGATTAGCTCATGTTTAGTTA
This sequence comes from Orchestia grillus, assembly GCA_014899125.1. Classification (NCBI taxonomy): domain Eukaryota; kingdom Metazoa; phylum Arthropoda; class Malacostraca; order Amphipoda; family Talitridae; genus Orchestia; species Orchestia grillus. The sequence goes on along the minus strand of VOMN01053550.1, from coordinate 4,804 downwards.
TAATGGAGAAAAGTTACATTTTATATATTTTGAAAAGATATTGTTCCCTGAAATGATGGTTTGAATAGAGAAAGTGTTTATTAATGAGCATGCTACTGCTCAATGTTAGGGCTCTTTTAGCTGTAGATATTTTTCTGCCTGTGTAGCATTAAATGTCTTTGAAAGATACCACCTTTCCTGAACAGTTTGTATGTGCCTATGTTGTCTAAAGATGTTAGATTGAAATATTTTTACAAATGTAAAAGCATTTTTTGCAATTTTGCAGGAAAAGTTAATTTTTAGTATCTCAGAAATGTAGTTGAATTGGTGCTGTCCTATTTTTAGCCACAGATTTTTGGGAATTCTATTACAACAACTTATTCCTCACAAATAAATTAAACAGCTGTTCTTCCCAAGAATCAAACATGAAATGATTTTGTATTTCGTTTTATGACGATGTCTTACCTATAAATTGGTAAAACTTGTTGGTTTAACATCAAGAAAACACAAAGTTTGCACTATCAGCACAGTGAAATATAATCTTGCTACAGAGGTTAGAGATGTAGAGCTTTGAGTGTCAATAACTTCAATACTCCTAAGAAATTGAAGAAGTTGCTTTTACCCAAAAGACTTGTTGAAAGTCCAGATGGGAATATTACAATCTACTTTCATTAATGTGACATCATGTCATATCTATTCTTGAGTGTCTATAATTGTGTGCATGAAATACCAACAGTATCACTAAGACTCACTTGTAGAGAATTATCTAATTGGCCTGTCCCTGCAGGTCTGATAGCAACCCGTCTTACGAAGATGTCGTGGCTAAGGACTTCCAGTTTGACATCAGTGGCCACGATGTGATGGTCTTCCTGCATATCCAAAAAACTGGTGGCACTACTTTTGGCCGCCATCTTGTCAGAGACCTGGACTTGCAGAGAGGCTGTCAGTGCCACAGGTGAGAGGGTGGGATGCTACACCTATGGTTGTGGTAGGCACAACCAGTGGGCTCTAGACTCCTCCAACTGCTGTGCATGAACTCTGTTACTCAATTCTGAGAAGTGCTATGACCAACATTGTTTGTAGTATTTGTTTATATTAATATTAACTTCATGATTTATGAGATATTATCTTTTGCATTTATACATTGTTCATTTATGAGTTTAAATCAGCGTGAAATTCAACTAAAATTAAAATGTGGCTTCTCATTGAAAGCCTTTAAGCCATTTGTCTTGTATTGTATGTTGTAATTATTCTCAGTGTATACAGTTGTAACAGTAGAGTTTTACATGTTTGGTAGCATGGAGAAGCAGTGGAGCATTTATTTATATGACCATTGTAGTTTAAGTGATTGTTCCCTTGACTGTGTCCTAAGTAGGCCTAAACTAGTTGACTGGAGCAGGCGGATAGTGCAAGTGTTCACCACACATGGGTGTGTTAGCTTTTATGGCCCCCTACAGAAGTTTTCTTCCCACATAAATCTGGAGAAAAGTCAGTTGATGCATACATGTATGATAGTTGTGGTTACCCACTTGGTAGCTGCCATAAAACGATAGTTACATTGAGGTATGCCTTTTCAAATTACTTGATTAAATAAAAGTAAGTTACATATTCTCTATCACAACAGTCATAATCAATCTTGTACATGTTAAGACAAGATCACGAATATACAGGGTTTAATAATGTCACTTGCAAACATTCTGCAGAAACTCAACTCAAGAGAAAATGTGTGTAGCTGTGCAGGCTGAACAATGCATTACTTAGTTATTCAGAATAGCAAACTTCAAACCTATTTCCATGCATTGTAGCTCTCTAGTCTAACCGAGACCAAAACATACATGAGGAGGAACATGGGTTTCTAATCGTAAAAGTTACTTAGGTAGACAGACAGCTAAAATTTATAGCCACTTGGCATGACAAAGTCTTAGTTTTTGATTTGAAAATGTAATAGGAAACTGTTACAAAATATTATTGAGGGATATTAGAAATGTTTTGCACTGCCTGGCTTGATGAAAATGTTCATGCAACAGTTCTTAAAATGTGCTGCAATCACAACGTGGTTTGACCATGGTCTTAGGAGAACATTCCACGAGAGGAAATATATTGCGCTCAAAAACAGAATTGTTTGAATGCCAAGTTTTTAATTGCAATGGGGAAAATGTGATCTTTTTTATCTTTCCACGTGAAAATTTCCTCTTATGATAGGAGCATGACAGCCCAATAGCCCAATGGATGAATGGTTTTTAAATTCGATACTGAAAAGATTTTTTCATAGATTATTTTGTGTTGTTTTGACGAAACAGCACTTTCCTTGGCATGAATCTTTTGGCGAACAACAACACTGAGGTAATTGCTTATTTATGCAGCAAAGTGAATCTTGTGGTTAACAAAAACACTGAGGCAATTAATTATTTATGCAACACAGTGAATCTTGTGGTTAACAACAACGCTAAGGTAATTGCTTACTTATGCAACAAAGTGAATCTTGTGGTTAACAACAACACTGAGGCAATTACTTATTTATGCAACACAGTGAATCTGTAGTTGACAACAACACTGAGGCAATTACTTATTTATGCAACACAGTGAATCTTGTAGTTGACAACAACGCTGAGGCAATTACTTATTTATGCAACACAGTAAATCTTGTGGTTAACAACAATACTGAGGTAATTATTTTTTTATGCAACAAAGTGAATCTTGTGGTTACCAACAACACTGATGTAATTGCTTATTTATGCAACACAGTGAATCTTGTGGTTGACAACAACACTGAGGTAATTATTTATTTATGCAACAAAGGGAATCTTGTGGTTAACAACAACACTGAGGTAATTGTTTATTCGTGCAGCAAAGTGAGGAAGCGCTGCACGTGTCTGCGGCCTGGCCCGCACTCGACGGAGACGTGGCTCTTCTCGCGCTACAGCACGGGGTGGCAGTGCGGCCTGCACGCCGACTGGACCGAACTGACCGCCTGTGTCGATGACACCATGAACGACATCGAGGCCACCAACATCAGGAGGAAGTGAGGGTTGTGGCTGCATGGTACACTGCAGCAGAGGAACACTTTTTTCATGAGAGACTCTATCAATCTTCGATTATTCAAACATGGTTTGGGTTGATGAAGAGAGATAGTTTGAGGGGTTTGAATGATTGGTGTTGCAGTTCTGGCTCCTTTGTTGCCTTAGATGTAAGTTGCAAGTTCATTTCTTGTTGTGATTTGAGTATGAGAATTTGAAGATAAATTATGCCGAAGTAAGTTCGTTTATACCACAATAGTCACGAGGGTGATATAAATCAGTTGTTGATACATGAAAAGGACTACTTTATATTGGTAAAGCCACTAAGCATGAACAGTTACTACTTCATACCTTATTTTAAGGATTTTGATGAAAGAGTTTGTGAAAAATAAGTACGAGGAGTTTGTAAGTTGCCCTGGAGTGGCTAATGGTACACTAGCCGGAGCTCGTGACGTAGGGTGAGCGTGCTGAGGTGTCACCTGGTATTAGGAGTTAGGCTGGGGCTAATCTGACTGATTTTATTATACTTCTATCTCCTTGGGAAAACGTGTCGCCCGAGAGCAGTTTAGTTACTCCAAGATTTATTTCTACGATCACCTGATAATAATATGATTGACAATTCATAGTGCATTCAGTAAAAAATTTCAGCAGCAGCTTCCCACTACCAGCTACTCTGTCCCATCTAAGAAAGGCATTGCATGAGGAATAGCTCAAAATTCCTCTCTCTGAGAAACTAGATCTCTGTGGATCGATCCCAAAGTGATTCAAGCAGCAGCATAGGTAAAAAATAATCCCACTGCTTCTCAAGAGAAATTTTGCACTGTGTTTGTGCTATTAATATTCTATCCAGCCCCTGCAGGGACACTTCTCACCCACCTAGGACGCATTATCTTCCGTACATGTTCATTCATGCGTTGGAGCTGTGGATAGTTGCTTTAATTTCTAGGCATATAGACTTTAGAACTTGAACCACCATTTGAATCCATCGTTTACTCCCTTGGTTTATTTAACCCCCACAACATCTAGTTTTATATTCTCATAATTTTTGAGTTATTCCTACATTCCGGCACATTCTGCTCTCCATACTCCCTTGCTGCTTAGTGGACAGGAGGATAATTTTACCCTCTTCGGTGCGGTATTATGGAGCTCAGCTGAACCTCTTGGTAAGGGTCGAATTGGACGGAGATGTTTTCCATTCAGATGAATATTCAAAAAATGACCATTGCACATTTTCATACTGGACATTCTGGCGTGTGGAATATGTGTTCAGACCAGCAGATTTTATACGCTACATTAATATGCTGTGTCCGAAAATGAGATGCTCAACTGCACTTATCTGGAGCTCGAACACCCTTTCTAGAAGCCTAGTAACTCAATTTGGCCTCACAAATAGTGTCTAAGATGAGTCTAACTAACCATTTATCATTTCATGTGGATTATAGGATTATGCTGCAAATTTCTTGTGGTCAGATGAGGTTTCAAATGTTCCACTGCTCCGTGCTAGCACGTGGTGAGGCAGGCTCCTGCATTACAGATACTTCTACATCACGTTCCTGCGGGACCCCGTGCACCGCTATCTCAGCGAGTACCGCCACGTGAAGCGGGGCGCCACCTGGAAAAACGCGCGTCTTGCTTGCGGGGGGCGCCCTGCTACGCGGGTGGGTGAGCTGTGGGGCCTGGGGCTGTGTGGCGGTGTGGCCTGCACTTGTGTGGCAGTGTGGCCTGCACTTGTGTGTGTGTGGAGCGTGCACTTGTGTGGCAGTGTGGCCTGCACTTGTGTGTGTGTGGAGCCTGCACTTGTGTGTGTG
>VOMN01053541.1:0-20413 GCA_014899125.1 Orchestia grillus | reverse complement strand
TCGCTGGGAAGGAGCTCTGTATTATCTCAGCGTACCGGGCGCCGTGACCGGAGTAAGTGCGTCCACTGTGCGAGGTAGAACAGGTCGATAAAAATTTCTGACATTCTCGAGGCATAAATTTATGTTTCTTTGAGGGAACTAGAGTGTTTTAACATGAAATTCACGCAAAGTATATTACACACAGAAGTACGATGATTTAAGTATAAATAAATATCTTCTCATTAAGCAATATATTTCGTTAAAGAACACGAAGACGAGCATCTCGTTCTTGTTATGATCCATATATACTGATGGTAGTACCAGTGAGTATTGTTGATAACATTTTCGATCCTACATTGTAGCACTTGATTGTTTTCTAGAGATAATATATTTTTTACCCACTCTATGGAATACTAATGTTCACATCAAGGGTAGGCAGTAAAGATGGAAGGCTGTCGCAGTCACTGTGACAGCCTTCCATGCCCAAGTTTAGTCGGACAACTGCTAATAAATTCAACCTGTCACGTTCATGCTAAAAAGTCTAGCTGGTTTTTCAAGCCGTCGTCTGGTGAGAGCTGCTTGCACGAAGTTCAAGGACTTCTGACTGGCTGAATTCTCGGATACACAAGAGCTTTAGGCGTTGCAATCGCAGAGGTCTGGTGCTTCAGTGCGGGATGTGACGTTGAAGCCTTGTTGGTGAGAGAACTTAGAGTCCACTTTCGTGAAGCAACGCCTCTTTCGAGCATAAATGACTGAACAACGTTTCAGTAACTATAGGTGATTACAGCGCAAAGAAAAGCGTTACTGTACTTGGAGGAGCAAACTAAAAAATGGTTATATTTACAGATTATATTTTTGAGGCCTATTAAAGAAGGTCAGAAATGAAAGATCTTATTTGGCGATGCAAGTATTGTGAGATACAATAGAAGACATCAAAGGGATATGCATTGCATTTCTAAAAAGATTTTGCTGTCGTTCAACAAAGACGTACGCAGGACGAAGTGTGAAGTAGAGCACGCCTCTAGCAAGAGCCAGCAACCCCAGCGCTTTGGTGTTGCTCTCTCGTACGGAATCATTTCTCTTGAAAATGTTTCAGAATTATACGGGAATTTTTGAAGTTTACATGACTTTTTGATAACTGATTGCATTTTTGAAGCCTAAGTGGCTTTTTGGAGTCCACGTGATTTTTTGAAATGTACTTGATGTTGGATATCAGGGTTTCTAACGATATAAGTTGTTAACGCAACTTTTCAGCATGAATTATTTTTTGCACAAAATTTGAATGATTTGAAACGTACGTGATTTTTCGAAATCTGCATGGCTTTTTTAAATCTACATGTCTTTTCGAAATCCACACGACTTTTTTTGAAATGTGCATGACTCTTTGAAATTTGTACGACTTTTTCAAATTTTCATGACTATTTAAAGTCTATATAACTTTTTAAAAAAGTGTGACTTTTCGAAATCCACGTGACTTTTTGAAATCTGCGTGACTTTTTGAAATCTGCGTGACTTTTTGAAATCTGCGTGCTTCTTTGAATTCTGCGTGACTTTTTGAAATCTGTGTGAGCGAGCGGCTCTGGGACTCGAGTGGTGCGACTGGCCTAGCGCTCTCGTTCGGAATAATTTTCTCGTGAAAATGTTACACAAATCTGCACGACTTTTTACCCACTCATAGCATTTTTGATCAATGAATTATATTCGATAGTTATTTATCTACTGGTGCGCAACTGATTTATGCTTATTCAGGAAGCAAGTGTGCTCGTACATGACTATTTTAGTGTATGCAATTTTCTTTAAAATTTTATAAACTTCTAGAAAAGAAGGCCTTGCAGACAGAATGATTTTATTCCTGCAACGTCATTATTCCTGCAACGCAGTAAATATGGCAATTTTGGCAATACACATACCAACAATACTTAAAAGGATGATTCACTCTGAATAGAGTGCCTAACTTTGAACTATTTAACAATACTAATAATTCTCGTAACCTAACAATGCTTGAATGACATGCATTAGGTTTTTTCGAACGAAAGGCAAGCAGAATTTTATTTTCATTGCCCATGAGTGTGATTCATCGAACATTTGAAATTTAGTATGATTGTTTGCTGACAGACACGTAATGTCGTTGAACGCCGGATGTTTGAGTGTAATTTACGCAGGCGCAACCACCAAAATTGCCAGGAAATAAACTAGCACTCAACGATCATAGCTCCTGCTTTACGAATGTAATGTACAAAGTTGGGCGAAAAGTTAGGAGCATTAAACGACGGGCGCAACTTAAGAATGATGAAACTCAGAATTTCAGCACACGTTTAAGACAAAGTTATTCTTAACTTGCGACCGCCTGCAATAGTTGCACGGGGTAGCTGGAAATAAAAACAAAGTCAGGGCTCCAGGGAAATTTTTTAGACGATTTATTCCGACTTTGTTGATAACTTTCTTGCCTGCATTTTAGTGCTCCAAGCGCTTGCTTAATTCGTATTAAAACGAGTTTTTATGCTCAGATCGTTGCGAAACTTTCACGAGGCTGGATATAACTACCAATGAAGCCATTTGAAACATTTTGTCTTGAGACATTTTATAAGCAAACAGGTGTTCTGAGATATGTTTCTGTATTCACAATATTGATTCTAAAGTGAATATGAACGTAGGAAAATTTGAGAGCAAACAAAACTGCTTTAAACTAATAATAACGAAACATTTCAGATATGACGGGCATTTTCAAGCGGAAGTGATCTTACCAGACGTTTTTGAGAGCTTTCAGTTTACGTCTTACAGATCTAAGATGAACAGTACAATTTTTTATCCTACATCTATGTCAGTTCGCTGTAATTCAAACTGTGACCTAATGAATGCGTTCAATTTCCGAATGTGCCTACAGAGGCTTTTTCCTTGGCTAATACCCTGTTATGCTGCTAGGTTTTCTCGCACGGTGTATGCTTACATGATCAATAGAACTGACTCAGGCAAAGTCATCAACCTCCAACAATGAAAGAAGAAAAATAAACCTCCAACACTTCTGACGTACACAGAGATAGAATAGACGAAAAACACTCTTTAAACTTGTGTGAACACAATAAAGTTAACGATCAAGCGTTAAAGAAACTTACCTTGCGTTCAAAACTTGCGCTAGCTACCTTCAGCAGTCCTGATTTGTGGGAAGACGAGAGCTCGACTGGACGCCAAGGCGTGCACCTACCCGCTGGTGTGACCAGAACTGGACGAGGATATCAGGGCCTGTAAGCTAACAGCCGTCCCTTGTCAAGCAGAGAACTGGACAGGGTTGTCAGTGCCTGTAAGTTAACAGCCGTCACTTGTCAAAGTGGCAAAAATTGCGGCTGGAAAAATTTCTACAGTCCTGAAGAATTTCCACAAAAGCGAGTGCCATCAACAAGAAACACGCAGTTTGGAAGAGAGCTACATGAGCGCGGTGGTGGGGACGAGGGGCAAGGGTATGCAGTCAAGAGAGTGGAGCTCTTCATACGAACGTGTCGAGTGTTCTTTTATTCCTTACAGACTCAGCAAATTGCATTCAGCAGAGCTATGTTACTTGTGCCGTTGCGGGAAGTTAAGAATTGTCCCTCTTCCAAGAAACAGAATATCACAAGGTATATTACAAAAATTACCTCGATGGTTACAAACCCCATTAGTATGAATACTTGGTAAAGCTATTTGAGCAAAGTTCCGTAGAAATTTCATACTTACGGCTATGCAGAGCTGAATCGGGTAATACATATTCAGTCAAAAGATTGTGCATTATTTTACATTGAGTTCAGGACAAACTTTTTTCCTTGACTATAGTCGAATTTACAGCAGTGTTAAAATAAGACCGTCGTGCAAGTTTCTCTGAGCTACTGACTGGTCGAGAGAAGAACAATGTTGCAGCTGAGTCGTCAAGAGCTGCAATCTGGCAGAGCTAATTTTCCCAGCTCAACAAATTGAGCTTCTAGTTTCATTGTCCGGCGGTTTTGCAGTAACTCTCATTTCTTATTAAAGCTCTCCACTCACCCCATACCTGCAGCCAGCCTGCAGCATACTTGCAGTTTATATTTTATTGTTTTAAAACATAAACACAAATTTTATTGCTGACATTAAACAATAAAATCTAAAAACCCTCATTTTAGATTCCTTAATAAAATCTAAACACTCTCATTTTAGACGTGTATTATGGGGGACATACAGGGAGCACGGAACAAGAGGGTTGTGAGAACTGCTTCGTTCTGTGGACATTGAACAGAGCGCTTGGAAGATTGGATAATAAAAGTTGAGTTTTAGTAAGAGGGGATAGTGATATCAGCATTTCGCAACGGGCCTTACACTGTTGATGTTGAACAGCGGGTCTTGTGCAATGAGTGTAAAAAAGTAGGAAGTAAACAGTAGGGTTAGATGAGTTGGAAGTGTTACTACGCGTTTTAATTTCATCAATGTTTACATTAAGAAACATGGCTCGATAGGACCTATGAGTTTTTTATATTGTTAAATTATTCAAATTTTCATAGAGATACAAATTTTTTTAACTGAAAGGCTTATTGAGACTAATTCTCAATAACAGTGATTTCAAACCTGGAACAAACATTCAAAGATGCACTGTGAAATATTTTATAAAATTTGTGTTTTACTTAAGTCATAAACGTAAGTAATGATGACTGATTTGCAAAAATTTCAAACTGTTCTCTTCATTATCAATGAAAAACCATCGAAATTTAATTTCTGATAACTTTATTTCTTAAATCTCCTGAGAAACTTCCGGATGAAACTTCTCAGAAGATATCAAATGAAAGCTCATCTTAGTGACAGGTTATTTATCTAAGATTTTAAATCTGAATAACGTTCACGATCAGCATCATTTTTAGTCCTCGATGCTGTAGGTTAGATACAACAGCTATCAGTTCCGATAAAAAAATGGGCAAACATATTTTTTCTCACATACTGAAAAACTTTGGTAGCTGGCGCTGCCTACTGAAGAATAATTCTCACGTATTCATAAAAAAACGGATCATTTAGTGCGTGACGGCCTGTAGTGTACTTGAGCTGCCGATGCCTTCCTCAGTCCCTACTAACCACAAGAGTGGTAAAGTAGATTCCATAAAATCGTCGAGGTTTTTGATTCCATTTCTCAGAGCTTAAGTGAGGGATCTTAAAATGTAAGTAGTTGGAGTCAAAAGTTTTCCGATGTACTTCAGATGTGGAACAGCCAGGCTGTGAGCTACGTGCTAACGCTCGTGTAAGTCAACCTTACGTGCATCGTTGGCTCATTTACGCTGTGAGAAGAAACGTTCGTTTTTAGGCAGAAATTCAGGCGTCGCATTGCCTGTTCTCGTCAGGAAGGTTACCATTTTTCACGCTCGACTTGCCGCGAAGAAAAAACGGCCTACAGAGAGCTTGCAGTTGCGACACAAGGTCCGTCTCACGATGACATGTGCGTTTCATATCTTGGGAGTATAAGAAATTATGAGAAAGAACACTGTTCGTTTCGATTCTAAAGCTTGTTCGATGGCTAAAGCAGTGCTCTAGAAAAGTTTCCGCGAACGAATTAATGAACTCGTACATCAGAGGTGACAATTCTGAGTGTTTGTTCCTTCACATCATCACAGCAAAGACTGGAAAAAGTAATTTCATAGCTTTCCAGGCCATGAAAGTCGATGAATATGTAAAAAACTGAACTTGAATTAAAGAAAGTGACTATATAATCATATTACGTTAAAAAGTTTTCGTCTATACGTACACTTTCCTGTTTTAAAGTACGTCACTTGGCATGCGGATGAAACCTCGGCTAGAGGAACAATTGTGGCAGGAATATTTAAGTATTACTCACTGCATTATTTCACGATGACGAGTAAAGTATTTTTACCTAGGCGTGAACTCAGAGGAAAAATTAACTGTATCATCCTTTTCCCAGAGATGAATTCTGAAACTTCTACGTTCCTGTTCGTCACTCTATATGAACTAACTTACATTTCAGACGAACGCATCCACAACAGAATTTAGAACTAACGGGCAACGAAGCTATTCATTTCATTACTTCGAGCATTGAACTTAAATGAAGCGTCACACTGGGACGACGGCGGAGATCAGGGCACTTCGCCCGCACGACAATGAAAGCAAACTTTAATGACGGCCAGCAGCACACACGCCGACCCCGGCCTAATCTCCTTAGTGCAAATTCGGAGGCACAAAAAGACGTGTTTGGTATGTTTACAGAGCAAAGCATAGCGTAATGCTCAAGACAAATATGAGGCTTTCTCGGGGCGAACGTTGGAGATGGGACGACGATTTCAGCAAACGTGCGGCACGGTTTTCTTCCAGGATTGCGCAGTCGTGCTTCATGAGGCGAAATAAGAGATGGGATCGTATGAGGCAGCAAAATGTGCCTTCCGCGCAACCGTTATGAGGAGGAGAGAGTAACACGTCCCTCCATAGCCGTGCCGGGAAACGCTTCGCGATGGCACCCGAGAGAGATCATCACAGTATCACGGAAACTATAGTGGCGTGGAAATTTACTTATGCCCTTATGGCTTCAAAATGTTGACTTTTGGGTATTTTTATATTTAGATTTTCATTGACGTTTTCTTGAAATTATCTGGATCACATAAGGAATAATCATGCAAGGCGTCGTTCCAGTTGTACGATAATGGCATAAGTTCACACGTTTTCGGTAGCTCTCTGCTTCTGGGCCCACTGTAGACATGCGCCTCAGGTGTAGCTGATGCAGTTATGAGCAGCGTAAGAGACTCCTGAGTGTCGCCAATTGATCAAAGTAGATTGACGAGCACCGACAATGTCATTGTGCTCCGTTGAATAGCTCACAGGAATCCTATACATCCTCCGAGGAGTGCCAAGTCCTCAGGATACAAGGAAGGATGCTAAAGGACTCATAGTATAAAGATAGTAAAAAATAAGAAGATAAAGATAACCCACAAAAATTTTAAAAGTATGTAGCTGCTGAGGGTTAAAAATATCGAAATTCGCAGTAGAGTTCGCATTCCACTCACCAAAAATAAAATATATTTTTGTCACACTTAATGAGTGTCGTACACTTTTCGCAAGAGTGGCCCTAAAATGCATGACATAAATTGATGTGAACTCCTTTCAACAACTCCCGTGACAGTATTCAAGTCAGTAGGTATGTCTGCACATAACCGGTCCACAACAGACAGAGCAGAAGTATACGGTATTTTAGCCGAAAATTTAACTTACTCTGACTCTATTAATTCTATGGACTAGAAATTGATAGTAAATACAAACCGAAGCCACGAATATTTTAGACCCTCGACGCCAAGTGCTATACAATTAAACACAGCCTGTCACCACAGGCTTTAAGCATTAATATGGCTTTAGTTGTACGCATTTAAAACACACTTTAACGCAACTCTGAACTAGAATTCACAAAATTTGTTAAGTTGAAAGGACATGTTACTGTGGGAGGTGCACTCGCAGTTCTCTTCACCGGATGAGATAGTTTCGAGCGTTCTCACACGTGAGCAGTTAACTGAAGAGCGAATCTTGAGACACCTGCAAATGTTAAAATTTTTCTGGTTGTGTTTGATGCCATTTACTTCTCCGCTTTCAATAGATCGAGAAGGAAGAAGTTGTCCCAGTTGAGGCCGACTTGCACATATCAGTAATTGCATCAGACGCTCGCAAAAAAACCCTGTGAGAAATTCAGGTCAAAGAAAATGTACGTGACTTGAACCAAAAGATCCAGCTGCTTCTGACTGTTTAACTTTCAGCATTGAAGTAGGAAGGCCCTTCTCCCCTGAACCAAGAGTTTTCATGAAGAAAGGTAGGTTAAAAACCAGCCCTCACCATGGAACCTTACGAGCGTAGTGATTGCATCACATTGCCATTTCGTCCAGTTCGTGGTATCCGTGTCCACAGTATCTACAAATATTTGAGTTCTACGTAACATTCTTTTAAGCCTTTAACGAATTACTCCGAGTAACCTAGCGGTGCATTCACATGGTCTATGGAACCGATGGTGACCGTGTGAATGCGACTACCACAGCCATGAGATATCTCGGGATAGTTCGTTAAGTGGTTAAGTCAATCATCATTCAAAAGTGCTTGAGAAAAGCAACACTTAGTTAACTTGCATTTTTTTGATACATCTCTCATTCTTATAAAGTTTCCTTCATAGATGAGCTTCTCAGTCACTTCTTACACGTGCCTGAGTTATATATATCTACGTTAGTCAAGACAGTGACACTTCCACGCTTGAGGTAAAATGTCAAGCCCACCCTTCTTTTACTAGAAAATACTGCTCATTTCGAAAACCTCCCCAAGTTTAGATGCAGAGTTAGTCTTTGTGCGACGAGCAAATGGAGCGAATTTCAGCCCTGCTTAGCCACAAAAGGATGATCGAGTGATGACATGGATCTGCCACCGAGCATTCCTTTTGTTATTGGCTAACGGAAAAATTCGCTAAGTGCACGCATCGCACTATGACTAAGTACACTTCAGAAAGAGGGAAAAGATTATGCCCAGGCAAAAATACAGCCTTCACCATAATATAAGCAGCTGTTCAGAGCAAGGAAGCAGGAATTGATCTGCCTTTTGTGTGCAATTAGTTACACTTTTCCAACACCAACACTGTGCAATCTTCAAGTGGCAGATTAAGTTTGAGTCCCAAAACTAAACGTATTATTGGAAGTTACTTCTAAAAATAATTGTACAAGAATTTTGGATTTGAATAACTCCGCAAAGGATGAGAAGCAGCAGTGAAGATATTGAGCAAGACTTCATTTCACAGCATGGAAACCGGGTGACGGTGCAGAACTCAGTAGAGGTAAACTGAACAACGGTTTTTCAATGAATCACTGTGATCATCAATATGTGCCAGATAACATCACTTAGCCAACAGTGTAGCGGCATGAGCTAATGCATTGCTCACCGGAAGCAAGAAGCGAATGAAGTTAAAGATGAGGTAAAAGTATCGTGTAAATAGAGGAAGAGAACTGTGGGTTCAAAGGAGGTATGACCGAAGAGACTGCAAGAGTCTTAGCGAAAAAAGTCAAAGGAGAATTTGTATGTGAGGATCAAGAGCAAAGAGAGGCACTTTTGAAGAAACAACACTAAATGGGAGAGAGTGTGAGAGAAATTGAGAGAGATATGAAAAGAACGTAAGATAAAGAGAGGCAGCCGGGAGAGTGATGAAAAGGCTGAGAGAGAGAGAGAATTATTGCAATTTCACCGCGTAAACATGGGAGGGCTTCCGTTCTTCGCTGCATGCTCTGCCAAGCCAGAGATCAAGTTACGTGCTCGTGAGACGAGATGATGTGCTGCAGTATTTTGTGCCGACATAAGTAGCCTCGGGTCATTGGCAGCAAAGGGTCTTACAACATTTAAAACACAGTAAAATTGAGTGTACCGGTATTAATATAAGTACAACACGTTCAAGATGTTTCTGGTTTAGTATTTTTAGTAAAATTGACGACCGGCTTACTATTTTCAGAGAATAATCATTTGCATATCTTTAAAAGCTAGATAATGGTACAGGGTTTCGATAAGATGTAATTTCATTTCATGATAGAGTAAGAATTTAAAATTCAGAATTAGATGCGTGCCTCACCTTGAGTTTACAATCGATCACTTTTGCTAAATCAAACCGTCTATCAAGGGCTTTAAGATTTATCAAGCGCTGAATTCAATTAAGCTTAATTCAACGCTTAAACAGAAGCGTTGAAGATTCCGAACATGATAAGAAATACTGACTTGATCTTGCAAGGCTGTAACGTAACGAAGGCCGACCTGACAAGCTCGAGCTCAGTCTAGTCTGGAGACCCAAGGCAGCTCTTGACACGAGTGCACATGAAGGAGTTCATCCTTTCAGGCCGCTTCCGTGAAATTGGTTCATGCATTCGATAATAAGATTTTGCGTTTCAACAGACATAGGAGAAGATTTTAAGCCGTGGCAAAATGATAATATAGCAATTTTTGTGCGCATGAACGTCGAATTTAATATATGTAAGGGATTTTTTGAAAGAAACACATTCCGTTAGACGTGTTGAGAAAACAGCCGCGGCTCACGCATATGGAAGGAGACTGGAAAGGACACTTTCCCAAGCTTACTTCGCTTCAGACCACTTTTCATGTATCGAAGGGGCAGGATGGCTTTGCAGGGATGAGCCCTATAAGGCAACTCGCCATTTGCACAGCACTGGCGGCGGTCTCGTCGACAGCCCCGCCTGTACAAAACCAGAGCGAGGAGGTGTGACGGGCTGCTGCCCTTTTTGCTCAGGCGGCGCTGCACTCCGCGACCACGGCGCGTTCAAGTCCCACTCAACCAAGATCATGAGGACGTCACACTCCGTCTACACGTCTGGTGTTTTAATTTTAAGTGAAGTTCATTTCTGAGTTTGGATTCGAGTGAAGTTCTTGCTTGGGTGATGCTGATATTGCCTGAATTTCAATTATGTAAACATATGTTACGAAGTTGTTCTTCAATATAAGTTAACCTGTAGGACTGGTCTTATATTTCATGAATTTTATAGCTAATAAAAGGTAATTCTCAGAAACGTTATTTTCTAATGATGAAACCTTTGTTGATGACCCCTGCAATTTTTCTGCAGATGATGTTAGTCGAGTAATTGAATATTCCGCTATGTTTCCCTAAATTTTACTGCAGTCTTACAAGTGTCTGCGCATGGCACGTGTATTGTGTCTAGAATTCCTCTTCTTCTTTGAACTCCTAATAAGCATAAACTCTCGTGTTAAGAAAAGTCTTTGATATTTTCATAAATGTAGGCCAATCTATTGAGAATATTTAGCATTTCAATAAATTCTAGCCGTACACTTAGTTTGCACAACTGCTAGTCGAGTCACTCGAGCCAAGCCGGGATATATGTATATACTCTTCGAAATACAGCGCCCATAGACATTCAATGAACATCTTCGAAATACAGCGCCCAGGAACATTCGATAAACATTCTCTTGAACTACTGCTCGAACTTAAATCACCCCTAAATTACAGCCGCCTGACGTATGACGGTGATATACAGGCGAGATTAGTGCACTATGATCGCATTTCAGGTTCGTTGAATTTACGCTCGAAGTTTCCGGATATCTTAGTTTAGGATCGCAGGTGAGACGCTAATTATGGGCGAAGTTGTTCACTACAGCAGCCTCCTTGGCCCGCGTTGACTTCACGGCTTGAAGTTTCCGAGGGAGCCTTTGTTGTGTGATTAGACCGTCCCTCGGAGGCTAAGGGGCTGGACCCAGCACAGCGACTGAAGCTGATGAAGGAGAGCTTCAAAATCGTTCGCAAACTCCGAGCACTTGGGGCTTTTGTTCCTTTTCTATGAGAATTTTGACATCAGCGAGAGAAAAATAAAGCATCACTTTCAAATTAAGTACTAAATACATCGAGAAGTTGTATGAAAACAACCTCTCAAAAGTTCCTACCAAAAGTAGAACAAAACAAACTCGGGTTGGCCCGTGGAATGCATATGCCCTGAGTCCCGCAAAGCCTGGGCTTCCACAGCAGCGGACGCTCAGAGACTTCAGAAGGCAGAGAGTCATATATTCGAATTCCGCCAAGCTCAAGCCCGCATTCACCCGTAAAATTTTTGGTCGTACATATTTTTTATTGCTGAGACTATTACTCGAGGAGGACGTGCCACGCGAGATTGTTCTTCAGCGCATTTTAGGGATCGACTGAGCACTCCTCACTGAACTCGTCAGTAACACGGCCCCGGATTATCAAAACTAGCGTAAGTTGTTAGACTTACGTGAAAAACTTACGTTCAGCGTACGCTGATTGTAAGTTTGGTATTATCAAAGACATCTTAGCGAAGACTTACGCCAAACGGTATTTTCGCTGCACTCTGGCCGATAGCCAATCAGAGGCCCGGGATTTGTAAACATTGCAGAAGCTAGTCACTTGATAATGGAGGCGGAGCGACAGCGACAGACTTTCATGAAGTTGAAATTATGGCTTTAATTAATTTCAGACTTCGAATCAGGGAAACGGGGCTCGTTATTTTATTAGAACTATATTACCCAGCAACTTAATCTAAATAATGACACTCGTTCGCCACAACAGAATTAGAATAAGAATACACATCAATTCATGACTTGAAAAATAAATTCTATTTGGCTCTGCAAGTAATTTCTCTTTTTTTAATATACTAATCAAATGCATTTTTTTTCTCGCTATTAAATATGCATAAATTACGAAGATTTCCTGAGAATGACGGAAATCACAATAGCAAGTAAATTGTAGTAATCACAATTAACACTTCATAATTATCATATACGTTCAACACAAATTTACGTAGAAAACCTAGTGATCACGTGAATCTCGACCAGCAGCTCGTGTATATATGCACTTACGCTCAACACAGCTCTACTTACGTGAGCTCTGAGGTGTCGCAAAGTTACGTGAAAACTTACGTAAAAATCTCGATCGTAGCTTGTTTGATAACAGCACGCATCGAAGCTACGTTCACTTAGCTGGACTTACGCTACCAGCTGATCGCTGCGACGTCGTAAATAGTTCAGATAATGCGGCCCCTGAACTCAGCGAGAGGGAGGAGACAGCGGGATACTGACGGTGGCTGCTTTCGTCGGTGAGATGGCCTCCTTTATTGTGGCCGCACACTGGCTACTTTTCTTGTTCTGCATCTCCTGATTCTGATCGAAGGATAGGGCGGCTTTTAGTGCAACTGGTCGTCCCAAGTGTCGCCGATACTTCATCTGTTTAATTTGTTCTCGTGCATTTTGTGGTATAATTCAATCCCTCATCGAAACAATTCACTGGCTGAACCAAACACATCATTATAATATCAGAAGAATGACAAAGAATAAGTCGCTAAAGCTGCAACTGGGTGAGGTTTTGATTTTAATAGGACTAAAGGTAAATTATTTAATTAGTCCACTCGTCTTTGTAGGATATAATACGCCATATGCCAGCTAACTTGCTCAACACTAGGGAATTTAGTCAATCGCGTCGATTAACCTACTCATGACTGATTTTTTTTTGCATTAGACAGCATTTAACTTTGTCCGACAAAGTAGTTGCAGCCTTAAGATATGGGCTCGTTTAGTACCACTGGTCACCATAGCGTTAACACACCACGCTCCTCGAGCCCACTAACGGAATGGTTTAAATGAATTCAAAAATTTCTGCAACACAGTTCGTGTGAGTTTATCAGCTGGCTGTGTCACCCGTCGATAGATTCTCGTTGATATCGAGGACCCCCGGCCAAGCGCTGCTGCGTGTGTTTCCGATAAGGGAGCTCTTATTTCTAAATTATCTCTAATCTTCAGATAATTCAGAAACTTCGGGTTCAGCTGTTAAATAGTTTCGATGAGGGATTTAACTGAACCACTAATCCCAAAAAGACAAAATGCATGAGAACAAATTAAACAGATGAAGTATCGTAGACACTTGAGAAGGTCAGCTATACCGGAAGCTACCATCTCCTTCAATAGAGAAGGTGAAATAGAAAAATAAAAATTTCACATTTTCCAAGAACGCGGAAGGTATAGTCAACAGGTGGTATAAATTTAACGTAAATTTCGGCGGAACGGCACCCTAGGCTTGGAGGAGCGCCCTCTCACCGAATGCCGGACGCTTGACCTCAGTGAGCTGAGAATCAACCAATTAAAATAGAATTGGGAAGCACATTAACGAAGGGCGGCCTGATATCAACGTTGCATCGCGGTCATGAGTTGCGCTGCACCACCGCAACAGGTGCAGTACAACACGTGCTCCACTGCTGCACCACGGTGCGGTGGTGCACTGTAACACGCGTTCCACTGCTGCACCACGGTGCGATGCTGCACTGCAACACGAGCTATACTGTTGCACCACGGTGCGGTGGTGCACTGCAACACGCGTTCCACTGCTGCACCACGGTGCGGTGGTGCACTGCAACACGAGCTCCACTGCTGCACCACGGTGCGGTGGTGCTCTGCAACACGAGCTCCATGGCTGCCGACTCGCCGTAATGGCAGGGCTGCGCGCGATGCAGGCAAGGTGATGAGCACGAGTGTGCATCATTAGGGAGTAATGAGGCATTGTCATGGCCTGAGTGGGCGCCGCAGCCACCAGCCTGCGTGCTGCTGGCAGCCCGCTCCCTGGAACTGAGGCACAAACACATATCTGTGGCAGCCTGTAGTTGTTTACCAACCCATATTTGGTATATTGCTGCTAAATATTTCTCTCCAACCCATTCGAGGCTTCTTTTTTTCAGTTGAGCATTGCAACGGATTAAAATTGAACTGAAAAGAGAGATCCTCTTTTGGCTGTGTGTGTGTGAGCTCAAATTGGCCCTCAGCTCAGTCGTGCATAGAGAGATGAAGTCAGGCTAGGACTTTAACTCTTTGACTACGGTTCTCCACTCAGGTAAAATTACATGTCGACAAATATCCTACTGTGAACTCAAAAATTGAACGATTTTAGTTTCACAAATTTGGTTACTCTATTAATTTTCTTTCTAATCAGAATTAGCTTATTCGATTGATGAACACAAACTTGACGATAACTCGAAAATTTGTATTGCACATGATAGTGCTTTGGTTACATTATGTTAGGTTAGATGATCGCGTGTACCATATATGACCCCCTCCGGAGGTAAGGTGTGAAGGAGCTCTGAAGCTGTGCTTGAGACTCTAGTGAGTCTAGTCCGTAGGATGGGACGAAAACACCGATAACAATAACTCAAGTTCAGTCCAATACATTAGGGACACTGACTCCCCCACACACGCCCAAGGCTGCTCATGCACGGCAAGGATCCCATCATCGTGAATTTTTACTGCATCATTCTCAGTTGACTCATACGTTGTTGATTGTTGAGAGAAGCGATTGATTAACTGAATTCTGATTCAGAAAGGTGCAAATGTTTTTGCATCGTCTTTTCTCAATGGACAACTACATTCCTACTTGATATTTTTGGTGTTTTTGCTGTGCCTAAACTATTGGTTTAATTTTTTCCATTTTTGAGTTGCTATTGACGTAATTTATTACTTACGACCGAATGAAAAGTAGAAATCGGATTACGTTTTCGTACAACTTTCAGCGAACGATACAATTCTCAATTTTAGTTCACAAAATCATAAGAATATTCCTGTGAAATTTGTACAGTGACGGACAAAAGCATCTGCGCACCAGAACGAATTCCGTTTTCAACAAACTCGAGACGAAAACAAATCACGCGCCGTCACCTAAGACCGTATCCACACTACAGAATAGCACTGAATAGGAGCTCTCTCTGTCAATTGCGGGCCAGAGCACAGAATGCTTGTCAGACGTTTCGTTTTTGAAACACGTTGTCCTGACCACCATTTTTTTGAGGGCGGTAGAGACGTGAGCCAAAACCTCTAAGTCGAGATGTACTGATGTTCTTACCAAAGCTCTGCCTTGCTTCTGTATTTTAACAGAGCCGCCAGTAAGATTTTCGGCGTATTTTTTGGACGACTCAGAACTCGCGATTCTGCAACTCAGGTTCAGTGGAAGGCAACGTTCGGTAGATGCTAGAGTTTTTCTGATGTTAAAAACATAAGAGCCTTGGGCTGCTGGGAATGTCGATGCACTGAGAGACAACTTAACAATTCTCGTGTGAGCTTCCGACGGTGTCTGCTTGACGTACAGTAGTAGTGAAGGGCTCAGAGGTTCCGTTATAGGGGGTTCAAGCATAAAGTGAGGTGAAATGTCTGCATTATTGTCACAGTTACACATATCATTCGTGAATTTGGGTTTAAAGCTGCACAGCAACACACAGAACTGAAGCGCTACAAATACAGCTGCAGGGCAACACACACAGCTGCAGGGCAACACACGCAGTTGGAGAGCAACACGCACAGCTTCAGAGCAACAAACACAGCTGCCGGCAACACACACACATCTGCAGAACAAAACATGAACAGCTGCAAGGCAACATTCATAAAGCTGCCGGCAACACGCACACATCTGCAGAGCGACACTTGAACAGCTGCAAGGCAACACTCATACAGCTGCTGAACAACACACACAGCTGCAGAGCAACAGTGGCGCAGCTGCCAGGCCACAGGGAGAGGGGATTTCAAGGAGAGCGCTGCACACGGCAGGCAGCCTCGAGACACCGTGCGGCTGTCTGCACGCAAGCGAGTACTGAGATCACTCTTGTAAAATGTTATTCAGTTCGAGGTAAGAAGAAAGTTTATTTCATATAGACGAGATGTGAATTTGAACCACATCGACCTTGTGAAAACATTCAGTGGAGTACTGTATCAAATCGCCTTAAATATTCAACATAACACTGTATCAAATAGTATTGAGTATTCAATATAACACTGAATGAAATGGCAATAAGCATTTCATATAATACTTGATTAAATGAGCGTAAGTATTCAATACAATGCTGAATGAAATGGCCGTGAGTATTCAACATAACGCTGGATGAAATGGCCGTGAGTATTTAACATAACGCTGGATGAAATGGCCGTAAGTATTCAATATAATGCTGGATAAAATGGCCGTAAATATTCATCATAACGCTGGATGAAATGGCCGTAAGTATTCAACATAACGCTGGATGGAATGGCCGTAAGTATTCAACATAACGCTGGATGTAATGGCCGTAAGTATTCAACATAACGCTGGATGAAGTGACCGTAAGTATTCAATATACTGCTGGATGGAATGGCCGTAAGTATTCAACATAACGTTGGGTGTAATGGCATTAGGTATTGAGTGCAACACAGGGTCAGGGGAGGCAGCCACTAAACAGCCCCAGAAACCAGACTCGTGTAAATACACAAGCGAACAAACGAGTAGCCGCTCGTAGGGACAGGCTAGATTCGAATTATACAGCATCTGCAGGCGAGCGTGTGGACGTGTTGTGTTCTCGAGAGAGGAGGGTTGTGACAAATCCAAATCTACGACAGGGTAGAAGTGGTAGTCATTCACCCACTTCTGGGGCTTACATTAGGTCACGTGCTGCGACTCTCACGTGGGAGATCAGGACAGCGCTTCCAACATTCGACGGCCGTTTTTCGTGAGTCCGCGGAGATCAGTTCCGCAGAGATGTTTCAACCCTTTACGGTCTACTTGGATTTCAAACTCCACTTGCATAAGGATATTGCTAGTTATCCGTGAACAGCTAAATTCAGCCTCATTGCGAATTATACATACATGAGGTTGCTGCCAATTTTTATTGCAAAGCTGAATGCAGCCATATCGCTCAGATAAATTGGCCCGTACAGATTTGAATGCTACCCACATACCGAGACGGAGCACCATGGTCTGCGTCCGTTGGAGTACTAGCTTCGATAAAATGGTGCTAGCTTCGATAAAATGGTGCTAGTTCCGATTAAATGGTGCTAGATTTGACAAAATGGTAATAGTTTCGATAAAATGTGGCTAGCTTCGATAAAATTGTGCTAGCTTCGTTAAAATGGTGCCAGTAAGGGAATATTTCTGCATTTCTATTTTTCGGCTGCAATTTATTAGAAGAAAATTATGTGTTTTAAATTTAGTAATTTAAATTTATTTTAATTTTAAGTAATAAATTAAGTGATAATTAGTCTAGTTTCGATGAAAAGGGGCTAGCTTCGATACAAATAGAGATAGGTTCGATGAAAATAATCCTGGCGTTAATAAAAATAGTGACAGCTTCAATAATGGTAGTATTAACTTAGATAAAAATGGTAAAAATTCGAAAAAAATAATACTAGTTTCTGTAAGATAGTCCGGCTTCGATACAAATGGTGATAGATTCAATGAAAATAATGCTGACTTTAATAAAAGTAGAACTAGCTTTGAAAAAATGTTAACTTCCGTAAAAATAACACTATTTTCAATATAAATAGTGGTAGCTTAAAGGAAAATAGTGATTGCTTCGATATTAATAGTGGCAGCTTCAATAAAAATACTACTTGTACAGATAAAAATGGTGCTAAGTTCGATCAAAACAGTTGTAGCTCCGACCAAAAGTATGGGAAATCATTGCCAGTGACGCGAGAGTGTTTCATCAGCGGATGTAAACAAAACAAATCCATGCTCATCGCTCCATTTTATGGAGCAAAAACCAGGAATTGCTTGTCAAAACAGAGCTATTGATAGGAGTCCAGGTTTTCATTACGAGTGCCCGGATATTTAATGAGAAGGATTTGGCGAAATAAAACAGGCAGGATTCTCAAAATTTCAAATAACAAAAACTAGGAACTGCATACGAATAATGGGGTAATGAGAAAAGTTCAGGCTGTCATTATGAGTAGACGGATATTTGATGTGAAGGATTTGGCAAAATAAAAAAAAACCAGGATCGTAAAATGGTAAAATTGGGAAATTCTTCACCACGACGAACAGTCAGAGCTGGAATTTCAGACTATACAAATTAATACATTAGCCTGCTTGATCGAAAGTGTTCTGCTTAGAACTCGATTGCATCGAGGTAAATTCTCATTAAATTTAAAGTGTCGTTTCTTAGTACTTGGTTACCCCAAAAAAATGGATATTAACACTTGGTTTTAATGTCTAAAAAGTAGTCGTTCCACGATGGATTGTAGTCTATTTAACGTTATTGTTAGAAGCAGTATAGTGTAAGGCTTCTTCCTTTGGGTAATACGTGGATTTTAATACCTTCTTTTCCTTAAATTAACAGAAGCCAAAAGAAGGAACATCAATTTTACTTTCAATGTCCGTTATCGATTGCTAAAACTGTTCCATTGATGCATGCAAGCCCTCAGTCTTCTTTTTATTCATTGTAGTAACTCACGTACAAAATGAGATGAGAAAACTAGCCTTTTGGAATGTTAATTGGAAGTCTTATAAAATAAGAAAATTGCAGCACGATCACAATTTAATTTCTTGTTTTAATTACAGAGAAAGTGCACCACGCGGTCGACTGCTGACAACCTGCTGGCGAAGACAGTAACTAAGTTATTTCAGTAACTTTTACTGGAGATAATAGTAACTTCTTAGACTGGGCTGAGTGCTTCCTATCGAGACAGGCTGCATGGACCTGAGGCGCTGTGAGAGTTGTGAGGCAGGCTGAAAGTTGCCATAATGTGAGCTGTAAGGCCTGCTGAGAGTTGCCATAATGTGAGTTGTAAGGCCTGCTGAGAGTTGCCATAATGTGAGTTGTAAGGCAGGCTGAGAGTGGCCATAATGTGAGTTGTAAGGCAGGCTGAGAGTGGCCATAATGTGAGTTGTAAGGCCTGCTGAGAGTTGCCATAACGGAAGTCGTAAGGCAAGTCGGGAGTTGCCATACGGAAATCGTAAGGCTGACGGAAGTTGCCATACGGAAGTCTTAAGGCTGTAGGAAGTTGCCATACGGAAGTGATAAGGCTGACGGAAGTTTCCATATGGAAGTCGTAAGGTTGACGGAAGTTGCCATACGGAAGTCGTAAAGTTGACGGAAGTTGCTATACGGAAGTCGTTAGGTTGACGGAAGTTTCCATACGGAAGTCATAAGGCTGACAGAAGTTGCCATACGGAAGTCGTAAGGTTGACGGAAGTTGCCATACGGAAGTCGTAAGGCTTGCCATGACAGACGTGGCACCAGAGGACGTCAGCTTCAGGTTAGCCTGCCGTCAGCGGGCGGCTGTGACACAACGCGTAGCGCCTCAGGCGGGCCGGCAGCAGCCCTCGCTACAATCATAATTTCTGAGGACCAGGTTTTGTGCTGGTATTAATGCAAATTTCTGAATTAATATTAGGATGGGGTTGTTTGAAGCCTTATGAGCAGTTCGCAAGCACATCCGAGCTCTGCAAATCTAAGCTACTTCTTTAAAATCATTAATTGTTTTCCACTGATGTTAACAGAACAATTCTAAGAGCAATATGAAGAGCAACATTAGTTTTAATATCTTAAAGCCTTCATTCAAATGATTCGTTTCATAATAAACGCGTGAAATGTTTTCGTGGAATCCGGCACTTTTGAGTAGCGGTTTTTTGATACTAGAAACGTTTCCTCTACATTTCATAAAATTTTGAAAGCATTATTAAATCGTGCCGAGCCAATCTCCCACGGGAATCGCTGATGTTTACAGAGCCTTATTAATTTGCGAAGAAAAACACCAGCAGATCTTTACCCTCACAGAAGCGTAACTGGAAGATTCAGCTTGGAGACGCTTGAGTTCAGCGGCAGTGAGAACAACAAGAGCCTGCGATTCGATGTACCAAGATGCTCAAAAACTTCCCAGTCGTGTTGTCCCTCCAACCAAGTAGACGCTTATTGTCTCAAACAAAACGATCTTCACAGCTGGAAAATCACGTAATCACACAATGTGCCTGGATTTATAATCCTCGGTTTAAAATGGAAACGTAAAATTTTGAAAGCTTTATATGAAAATCCTCAGTTGTAGTCCCTCCAACATGTGGGCGCTGTTGCTAAAGCAGTGTTCCCTGCAGGGAGGCCCCTCAGCAAGCCGGAATTGCCCAACACCAGCAGACCTGGGCGGGTTGGGGCAGGGCCTGCTCTGCAGCCTGCAGTGCAGGACGGGCTGG
>VOMN01053535.1:0-10294 GCA_014899125.1 Orchestia grillus | reverse complement strand
TCGTTTAATCCTGTATTGTGGATACCGACTCAACTGCTTAGGATATATTCCTGGATACGATTTGATTTGGATAAATTTAAATTGACCCAACGGGTCATGAGTAGTCTAGTCTAACTGTAACAATACGTTACTTAAGAAATGAAAGAGAAGATTTTGAAATTTCATCCTGTATTGATGATACGAATTTGAATTGTTTTCAATCAAAATTTACACAATTATCATATCCCAAAAATGCCGAAACAGAGCGAAGACCAACGAGCAAAGATAGTGGAAAGTTATTTGTCTCGTAATGGATTGTTATTTGCAGTACAGAGGGACTTCGTAAGATCATTTAACCAACGCAGGCCAACATTGCATTACTGCAATGATTTCAAAATTCAGAGATTTCGGTTCAACAGTAGATAAAAAATGCTCTGGCAGACTAAAATCGGTACGAAATGTACGTGTAATTCAACGTGTTTCATTGAGTGTTGCAGCGAATTTGAAAACGTTGACTAGGCAACGTTCCAGTCAACTAGGAATTTCACGAAGATTTTTGCACCGCATCCAAAAAAGATTTAAAAAAACGTTTTCCATACAAAACTCAAGTAACACAATTGTTAGCGTTCACAAGCTATCACCAAAGAGAGGACTTCGCACGTGCATTTCTAAGGCGGTCGAATGATGAGACTATTGCCTCACACCTACCTAATCATAGCTGATGAGGTCCATTTGTATACCAGTACGCATGCTAATAAACCAAACTGCCAATTCTGGTGTGATGAAAACCCTAAAATAATCCATGAGAAATCACGCCATCCATAGAATATATTTCAAGAAATATAGGGTTACCCTCTAGCGTGGCATAACGAGTACAAAAATCAATGGTCCATGTTCCTTCGAGGATGTTGATGATGATGTCAGTGAAAGAAAACAACTACCGACAAATAATACAGGAATATTTGTTACCACGACTGGAAGATTTGGACATGCAGGATTTGCGGTTCTAACAAGATGGAGCGACACCACATACAGCAAGAGAAAGTATGGCAATGCGAAGAACTGTGTTTTCTGATTAATTAATTTTACGTTTTGGTGACGGTCCATGGCCGCCGCTATCTCCTGATTTAACCATTTCCAATTTTTGCTAAAGGGATACCTTAGAAGAAAGGGTTTTATGCTTAATACTATTCATAAGTTAAAAAACAACATCATGAAAGAAATCAACGAAATAACTACAAATATTTTGGAAAAAGCTATGAAAAGAATTGAGCGTGGAATAGGCTTGTGTTTAAATAATAATGGAGAACATTTAAAGGATATTATATTTATGTAACGTAACTTCAAGATTTTCCTTTTTTATCAAGTGTAACCTATTTTTTATACCTGTATTACATAGTCGTCTTGTAATAAATGTTCAAAATGGTGAATAAACTATTAAGCCACCGTGTATGTAGTAAAGGAGAAATTTGCATTTTTCAGTAAAGTTCGAATTCCCGATCCTATCGCTAAGCGGATTCTCTTTTCAATGTAATTATATTTTCATATTGCTGAGCCAAAGGTCTATTTCAGATTAAAGGAATTCAACGTATGGTAAGATAGACGAGGTTCGATCTAAAAACCCTTGTTTAGAGTCTAGTTATGAAAGCTCAATCGGCTGTCTCGATTCGACAATTCATTGAATTCCAACTATTAGACATTTTTAAATATTCAATGTCTGATTAATTCTGGTATGCGATAGTGACTTTCCCCCTTGAGAAAGCATGCGAGTTATTGAGAAAGAGAAGAAAAAGATTTTTGCTACGGAGAGTCTGGCTGGCCTCTCCGCCGACGCGGTAAATCACTAGTATAAATTAACTCCTCCACTGACCTGACAAACCAACTTACTAATTTACCCATTGTCATTCCATCTAAATGGTCACCATATATCATCAAACTCCGTTCATGATATATGAAGAAAATTCGCACCTCTCTCACACCCTGCTGGAGAAAGAACGGCAAGTCCTGCAAAGCTCCCTGATTATGACTTTGAAAATTATCTCTGAAATGTAATAACGTGTTTCTCTGTCGCCTAACTTCGAGCCCGTGTTAGGTCTCCTAGATGAATTGATTAAAGAAAATTCTTCTATCCAAAATCCTGAGAAGGACGCAAGTTACACATCTACACACAAATTATATAACCATCAAAATTTGTTATGCTTGGTTACACTAGAAGGCTTACATGCTATATGTAAGCCTTCAAACATATGAAGTAACTAAAGTTTTAATAAAATGAAACTCATCAGAAAAATAAGAAAGCTATCCGCAAATAAATACGAAACAGGGCTGCAGAATATGTGAACGCAGAAGAATGACAGAAAAAAGCGAATTTTTAATCATCCTCACAAAATCGAAAGGTAAAAGGATTGGCCGTCGATATTTTTTGTGCGGTAACTGAAATAGAACTAGGGAAACGATGACATTTTGCTATGTTGGAATTGGAAGAACAAAAAGCATTGTTAAAAACATACGACTCGAAACAGAACGTAAATTTTATTTGAATTTCAAGCATTCACATTACTTTGAATCGTACTCTTTTCATCGGTATTTGAGAAAAAATTATTGAAGAACTGAAACCGTACTTGATCAGGTTCTAACACACTTTATCTTGATAATTTAGAAGCACCTTCCACAGCCTATGTTATCAATTTCAGCCTTATTTTAATTTTAATTTCAATGAATCATCAACCGCGTCATAGGGTGTTAGTAACAGCACACCGTGAGTCGTCTTGCGTAGTATCAAGAACATATACATACATGCTCGGTCTCAAAAATCTTCAAATCTTCAAACTGAAAGAATAGATGGTAGTGTCAGAAAATTAATTAGTTTTAAGAAAGTGAAATATTCCTGCCAAGATTCCGACTCGCCCTGATGAGATAATAATTAACCATTCCCATTCGGAGCGCGTCCTGGGAACGCCTGAGATTCTTGGCCCCGAGATGCGCAATCGGACTGACAGGGAAACATGGCGGCCCTGATTGCGTTCCCTTCCAGATTGCCGGGATTGCCTGCAACACGCGTTGTACTTATTTAACAGGTACGTTCCGTTCAAGATTACCAAGATTGCCTGTAACACACGTTGTACTTATTTACCAGGTACGTTCCCTTCAAGATTACCAAGATTGCCTGTAACACAGGTTGTACCAATTTAACATTCACGTTCCCAGCGAGATTGCTTGTACCACCCGTCATGC
This sequence comes from Orchestia grillus, assembly GCA_014899125.1. Taxonomy (NCBI): domain Eukaryota; kingdom Metazoa; phylum Arthropoda; class Malacostraca; order Amphipoda; family Talitridae; genus Orchestia; species Orchestia grillus. The sequence continues at coordinate 7,081 of VOMN01053535.1, read as the reverse complement.
TTGCTTAGCAGTTTCATTACCTTCGAGATTGCCAGGACTGGCTGCTACTCGTGTCGTTCTTGATGCCATCCAGATTTCAAGCGTTGCTTGGAGCCAGCATCCGGCTCGTTTGAAGTCGCTCATGCCTCAAAAAAAATTCCGAGCTTGTGAATTGGCATTTTGAAAGAAAACTTTCTAAGCAGTTTCCATTAAAGTCAATACTCCACGAACTGAATTTTAAAATATTTCCATCTATATTGATGACATACTTGCCCTGCAGCGGCCGTACCGCATCGTGTGCGGCAAACTTTACGTACAAAGAGTATTTTGAAGGCAGCACGGACTTCCAGGGAACCGCTTGCTGATGTTCAAAAAAAACCTTCCTTTTGTCTCTGTGTCGTTCGTTCGAAGTCAAAAATAATCAAGACTAAAAATTGTCAGCAGTGATCATGAATAAGGAAATAATTGTATTTTCTGCGTTCAAAGTACGTCTGTGCTACCTATAAAAGTGTTTTCAGATAATATTTTCAGGTAGATGCGAATAATAATTGAGAAGAAATTTTAAAAACTGTACTAGATTTGCTCAATTTGTTTACACGGGTAGGCAGCTCCTGATTTTATTTCGACTTTGAATGACTCATTTTGTACAAAAGTCTTTGTGCTTCAACGCAATTGCTCGATAGAAATTGAATTTTCCTCTGCTTATTACCCAGTGTCCCACAGAAGTGGATTGCCGTCGCTGTGTCAATTTGTACATTGTGGTAATTAATTAAACTTTGTTTTTTTCTAGCCTTCCATCAAAGCTGTTCAGTGCAACTAAATGTTCGAATACGAATATGAACTCTGAATATACGGAAGAAGCAGCTAAGTACCCAAAAAAACCTGCGATTTCATAACCGAGTTCAAAGGTGATAAAGGCTATAAAAATCTTCATTTGATTTTGTATAGTTTAACAGTAGAATGGAAGGTTGTCGCTCCTGACAACAAAGTTGACCATCAGAGTTGCATCACGCCACACTGAACGAAGTCATCCCGGACAAAAAATACCGAGTTTTGTCTATCATAACAAAGACAACGAAGACTGCAAATTGATAGCTGTTTTGAACAAAATACTATAACAACGTGACAAAATTATTCAAATTTGACTATGCTCACTTTTCTGTGACTCAAACTAGGGAAAAACTAATTAATCTCTAGCTGTGGATGCACTAGAGCTTTATCATCTGAGAATAGATGTATACGTGATCTACTTGCGTCACATATGCAGTTCGAATGTTGCACAGTTCTGTTCTGCTGACCAAAATAAGAAAGAAAACTAAATTATTCATCAGCTCTGGATGAATTTACTTGCACTACAAATGCAGTGAAGCCATTTAGTTGCATAGGAAGTTTGGGGCAAGGTGGGCAAAAAAAATGATATTTTTTTAACAGACTGCAAGGAAACTTTTACCTGAATCAGTTTGCGTAGTGAATTACGCTATTTAGTATGCACATCAAAGAAAATTTAACTTACTCTCATGAGCGGTACCGAACCATGAATGATTGCATTGTTTTAAAGTAACAAATTAAAATTAAAATAACCAAAATGAATGGAATTTTCCGTCCTTTCTGCTTCACCTTGAAATTCTGTTTCAAGACTCAGCGAATTTATAACATAATGATTTAGTCTCTATTTCCAGGATTCAAAACCGTTGAACTTGGTAGCATTCTCATGAGTAAACTAAGTTATGCAGACCCGAGAAAATCCGACAAATTTTAAAATGCTGCTTTCTTCATACGCCTTGAATAGAAAATCAGAGCCAACTCATTGCTACTTTGCATTGATGTGTTTGTTCTGTCGAAACTTTTGAAAGTTCAACAAATCCCGCGAGTTCACCTTGTTCATCTATAAAATAAGGTAAATTTGAGTCTAGCGCAACTTCGAGCGCCTATAAATTTCCACAACAAGGGTTTAATTTACGGCTCGGGCAATAAAGAAGGCGTGAGTGAAGGCTACCGCCTCAATAATTGACCTTCTCGTGAAAACTTTGCTCCAGAATAAACTCGAACGAAGTTAGAATTCTTCCATTGAGGCAAGACCAGCTCTGGACGCCGAGATTTGAGGTCCTGGTCATCAATCATGCCCGGATGAGGCTAGCTCAGGGCTTTGAACGTCTGCCTCCTCACCTTCGCTCTCAAATAATTCTCTTGATTCGACGTAGGATGATTGACGCAGTGAAGGACTTGTTTTTTGTGGTCTCGGTGCAGTTGTGAGAATTGGCCAAATATGATGCAGTTACCCATAACTTTATTAGTGAGTTTTCTTCTTATCGTTTATTTAATAGATGTAAGTGTCCGGCAATGATGATGAAAGTGTCATCGGTAATAAGTTTACATATTTTCACCGAATGAAACCCAATAGTAAGTGAAGATTGAGCTTTTGACGACTTCTATTGAGTTTTACCTCAACAACTGAAACTTTACTACACTCGCGCGTCTTTACAGTGTTGTAGTTGCGAATCAATAATTTTTGTGCAGAAATGTGTTAATTAACTCATGTAGAAATTCATTCTCAGATTATATCGATCCGTTCCATGTACACCAGCAAAAAAGTATTTTTTCGTGTATAGAATGCATGACCGCGCAAAAGCTTACTTTTTAAATACTCAGAAATAATAGCACTTTCTTCGTCGTATTTGTTAACAGGTTATCCGATGTAGCGTGGAACTTGTGTTTGAAATCATGCTATCTGATGTAGTGTGGAACTTATGTATGAAATCGTGCTATCCGATGTAGCGTGGAGCTCGTGTTTGAAATCATGCTATCCGATGTAGCGTGGAGCTCGTGTTTGAAATCAAGCTATCCGATGTAGCGTGGAGCTCGTGTTTGAAATCATGCTAGCCGATGCAGTGTGAAGCTCGTGTTTGAAATCATGCTATCTGACGTAGCGTGGAGCTCATGTTTGAAATCATGCTATTCGATGTAGCGTGGAGCTCGAGTTTGAAAAATAAATGCTCTTCGGTACCGAGGTTCTTAGAGAAGTTTCCAGTCCTGAATCTCTTTGTAATATCTTGACAGAAAACGATGCTTTTCTTTCAGAATAATGGTGGTGGTGAAAGGTATTTTTCTTGCCCTCATTTCTGGTCTAAAAAAACCTAAAATTCGACGTTAATAAATGGTCATCAAAACTATATATATAGCCTTAAAGTTGGGTTTCGACAAGAAGCATACGAACATGAAAATAAATTAAATGTAACTCGAAGACTAATGCAGTTATTTTAATATAACTGTAATTGTACACGCGTCTAAAAACTTTTGAATACCCTTACTTTACGACTATCTTGCCAACACGTTTAGATGTTGGTAAATGACAGTAACAAACATCCTGGCCAACGGATTAAACAAAGAAATAATTCCACACGAAGTGTCTTAAATCCTCACTCTCTAAATGTCAAGAAGCCTAGAATAACATTTGATTCAAAGGTTGAATCTCAGAAGTAATTTTTTTTTCAATCTGAACAGCAATGAAATTATGAATGGAGAGCTGGTGAAAAACACTTTGATTTTACTTCCATTTGCCTAGAATTTCCCTGTGTATTCTAGACGTTATGAATTTTCATTTCGCCATTTTTTTCTCCAAACTATTTCATTTCTTTCCTCCTACAGAAAGAATAAATCCTAATTGTGCTTAACCTCTATTACCCCTTATTCGTCCTGTTATCGCCTGTTAATCATCGTGACGTTGACAAATAAAATTATGAAATGTGTATTAACATATGTAAGAATGCTACATCCTTTTCCACGATCTCCCTTAAGTTTCACGTGTCGATGCCACCCTACAATAAAAAGAAATCTGCTTAGTCTCTCAGTATTTAAAATTTCCCTTGCAGTTAATTGCACTGATGTAATATAATCACAACATAGCTTTAAGCGACTTGTACGTTGTATGTATATTCATTAACTTTGTGAGCCTTTTAATTACGGCTTTGCACTTTTCCCAGAATTAATATCACCTGATGAAGAATTTTATCTCTAATAAATATGAAAGGAACATCGCCTTCACGTCCACCTTGGCGAACCTGCAGCACTCGTACGCCCCATGTATGCCCTCTTGTTGAGAGGGATGGTCACCTATAGCCTCTTCAGTATAATTTTTCGCTGCCTCTTCGATAACAAACTAACCAACTATCTGGAGGTGATATTTACGCTTGGGTGGCCAAAAGTGTAATTATTTGAACATAATTTTAGGCACTCTTGTAAAAGAGTTTGACTGGGCTGTTCTATAACACTTAATTCAGGCTTCAAAGACTAAATCTTCCCCAAACGAAGTCAGAGAACACTTTTTCTTGCAGAAACGATCGAGAGGGATGAGGTCTACTACAGTTGTCTTCTGCCGACTTGGAACGCTCTGAGGCTCTTGTCCTCTTGATTTCTTGCCCTTGAGATCCTTTTGTCGGACTTGAGACCCTTCCGTCGGACTTGAGATCCTTCTGTCGCACTTGAGATCTTTCTGTCGGACTTGAGACCTTTCTGTCGGACTTGAGATCCTTCTGTCGGACTTGAGATCTTTCTGTCGGACTTGAGATCCTTCTGTCGGACTCGAGATCCTTCTGTCGGATTTGAGATCCTTCTGTCGGACTTGAGGTTTTTCTGTCGGACTTGAGATCCTTCTGTCGGACTTGAGATCCTTCTGTCGGACTTGAGATCCTTCTGTCGGATTTGAGATCCTTCTGTCGGATTTGAGATCCTTCTGTCGGACTTGAGGTCCTTCTGTCGGATTTGAGATCCTCCTGTCGGACTTGAGATCCTTATGTCGGACTTGAGATCCTTTTGTCGGACTTGAGGTCCTTCTGTCGGATTTGAGATCCTCCTGTTGGACTTGAGATCCTTCTGTCGGACTTGAGATCCTTTTGTCGGACTTGAGGTCCTTCTGTCGGATTTGAGATCCTCCTGTCGGACTTGAGATCCTTATGTCGGACTTGAGATCCTTTTGTCGGACTTGAGGTCCTTCTGTCGGATTTGAGATCCTCCTGTTGGACTTGAGATCCTTCTGTCGGATTTGAGATTCTTCTGTCGGACTTGAGATCCTTCTGTCGAACTTGAGATCCTTCTGAGCGCAGAACTTCTGTCTGACAAATTCCTCGGACATACATGATTTGCTCGCAACAGAGCTTTCCTTTTTCCAGAATTCTACGTCGTTGTTAAATTTCAATACAATGGACACGCACGAAGAGCACAAAAGTAGTGAAGGAAGCCATTCCAGGAGTGCATGCGTGTGCTACGGAAAAAAATCGGCATGCTTTCAACTAACAGGACGGAATAAAAACAGATTATCATTAATGTCATTATTATTGTTATTATTGTTATTATAATTATAATTATTGTTCGGTAAGATGCTTTCTCATCTCCTCCTGTTCCAGGAACTCACATTCCATTATGATTTCCAAGAGGTCAAAATGATCATGCAAACGTCTATATCTTGCTCATAATAGTGAACGCAATGGTAATTGGCCTTAATTTCTTGGTGCATTTTTATTTTTATATATAACATCGTTAGTTATTTCATTATGATACAAATATTTGTATCACACACACCGGAGAGATATTCATAGAATAGGCTTAACCATCACCAGTGACTCATATGGACTCAATTATCACCATCACCAGTGACTCATATGGACTCAATTTTCACCATCACCAGTGACTCATATGGACTCAATTTTCACCATCCCCAGTGACTCAATTGGACTCAGTTTTCACTATCACCAGTGACTCAATTAGACTCAGTTTTCACCATCACCAGTGACTCAAATAGACTCAATTATCACCATCACCAGTGACTCATATGGACTCAATTATCACCATCAACAGTGACTTAACCACTATGTTAAGGTCATTTATAACCATTGACAGCGGCTTCATTATAAGTTAGGCTTAATTACCGCCATCATCAATGTCATAATCATTATGCTCACCTCCAGTTGAGTTGCATCCATCATAAGTAACTTATTAATTATAACCTTAAAATTGAACATTGGGAAGAGAGTTCTAATGAAAATATTCAATGAGCACATTAGTAATACAGCAAACACTTACCTCAACTAGTTGTTAATTCTCTCACAATTTATAATAAAGAGAATATACCCGATTCCTCTAATTGTAAGATTGATACTAAAATCAGTGTTTGCAAATTGAATTCAATTATTTAGTTTCTATTATTAAGTTTATTATCTCCATATTTGCGTGAGAATAAGTTGGTGCTGGTTACTAAATATCTTGTTCAATTTTAGTAAAAGTCCTAAAATATTCACTCGAGGCTCGTAAGTCGAATTCCAAGTTTTTCTCACTCCACCACCACCGAGACCATTCAAAAATATTCTACGAGAATTGCACGTCCTACAAATGTATTTTTCAGGCCCAACGCACTCCCTTAGCCGTATTTAAGCCCTTCATTTCTTCCAAAGCCGCTGTGAACCAACGGATTACCTCATTTTTCACAGTCAGACAGTAGACCTACAATGGACTCGCTAAAATTCGTTTTTTTCGGAAAGCTCAAAAAATACAAAAACTCTACGGCAGGGACTACGACGTTTCTGTTTGAGCTCATTAAAAGTTGCTTCTAATGCGCAACGTGTTCCAGAGCCGGACATAACTCGCGCTAATGAGAGCGTTACGCACGCTTAGCACAGCGCTACAACTGCCCCTGTTGCTAATACAAAGCAATTCTAATAGACGCGGCTAGCCCCTACGAGAAAATTTGCCAACGAATAACGGTTCCCTTATCTCGATAGTATCGGTTATTCCGGCTTAATGCTCTGTGTTGCTCATGGGACCATAGCACACTGAAGCTGGAAAATAATTTGAAGGAGTATGGAGGTATTTTTTTTAAAAGCTTTGTTTATTTTTGGTGCCGGTAGAGAACTATGGTCGTGAATCACTGTGATGTAAGGCATGACGGACTTTATGATGTACAGAACCACATGACGGACTCTGTGATGTAACACGTGACGGACTATATGATGTAAGACATGACTGACTCTGTAACACACGACTGATTCTGTGATGTAACAAACGATTGATGCTGTGTCACACATCGTATCACGCACTTCACGCCACACTATGG
>VOMN01053531.1:0-19365 GCA_014899125.1 Orchestia grillus | reverse complement strand
AGTTGCACGCCTGCGTAACTGCCCGTCAGTTGCACGCCTCCGTAACTGCCCGTCAGTTGCACGCTAGCACTTGTGCCTGTTGCGTTAGCACTACGTTTGGTAACATTCGTTTGTTCTGCTGACTAACAGTAATATTTATCTACTAGTAGCATTTATCCTATTGATAACAAGAAGTATTTACCTGCTAGTCGTATTTACTTGCTGGTTGTATTTGTCCTACTAATAACTAGCACTAGTATTTGCCTACTAGTAGCATTCGTCAAACTAATAACTAGCAGTATTTACAGCCACATATACATTAACACAACCCACAGAAGTACAATAATATAGATATACACACTAAAATTGCGTCCAAAACATTTAATCAATTAAAACAAGTTACTAATTGCTGTTGAATGCACGGTAAGTTCAAGTGAAATGAAGAAATGGAAAAATTAAGCTAGAAAGAACTGCATGTATAATTTTTTCGTTGGGATGTAATTAGTCTAGATTTTTTCATTTCGCTTTCGTTCTTGCAATCTGAAATAAACTTACCGCTTGCTTTCTATGAATCATTCAAATTTTGAATTCATTAACATTCAAAACGTAGCTGAGATTTCAACACACGTACACACACACACTTTTCCACTAACTATAAACATTTTATGCGGATATTAATTTCTACTCTTTGGTATAGCGCTGTTCTCTGGAACCTCTGCAGAATGTTCTAGCACCTGCTGCGTCCACGAGAGTCCTACCACCTGTTGAAACGACACATTTCACTATTCCTACAACGACACAACACGCGCGCTTCGTTCGCTTATTTACAAATCAGTTGCACCTCAATTCAGCGAATTTAATCTATCGTCCAAAGTTGGGTCTCCATGGCAAAGAATGAAAGATCTTTGAATTGGAGTCGTTTTGATATTTGGATCTATATTCTCAGGTGATGGTTGATAGTACTACCGCCGCAATTAACATAGAAACAACGTGTCTTTGCGTGCCAAGCTCGAGTTCGTTAACAGAAACCGTAGTACCCATGTGTACCATAGTTTAAAAGAAAATTCAAATTAAGTGCTCACAAATGCAGTAATTTCATATATCTTTGTTTCAGTTGTAACGTTCAACTAGGCGCAGAACTTTGCATGTATTTAAACTGGAGTAAGTAGTCATAGTTATTGGCCTAAAGGAAGTTTTTTGCAGGAATAAAATAACTAAAGTTGGTCCGATAGCTTGAGTGCATAGACGAGTTAGGCTGGCCCCGTTCGGACAGGTGGCCCAGCTTCTGGAACCCGAAAAGACAAGTGGAGTAACACAGGTTGTTCTTAAAGGGTCTTTTAAAGTTTAAAATTTGTTTACAAATGCTGTTGATAACGTATACTAATTTACTTGTAGCCCACGCATGTTACCAAAGTTTATAATTTTTTAATCGGATGGAGCGTTTCGAATCGATATATCTTGTCACTTGCTTTTTTAATTAAAACTTAAAACCATGAAGAGACGTTATGAACACTCTTCTACTCGCAGGATTTATAGCAAATCCGAAAGTTTCGAGACAACCGTATGCATTAGTTCGCAGTGACCGTGTGCATCCATTACGAGATAACCGTGTGCATCCATTACGAAATAACCGTGTGCATCCATTACGAAATAACCGTGTGCCCTTCTACTAGACAGCCGTGTGCATTCATTTGCAGTAATGCAAGTCCGTTTCACATCCCTTATGGACTGTTGGAATGCTTAATGAAACATTAGATATTTTGCGGCGTCATGTGCGCTATGAATAATTCAAATTTTGATATTACTGAGAAATACTTCGAAAGGATTCCCAATAAATCGTAATTTCAAATAATGATGGCGGATGAGACTATTGGGCGGTGAATACTTTCTTATCAATAATTAATTGAAATATTTTTATTCCTGTAGCCGCCCATTATTTTCTGGTGATTGCATCCGTATTATTTACAGCTGTTCAGAAAGCAGAAATGTTTCAACGAGCATCTCTGTTGCTGGCTTTGCCTGCACCGCTTCAGTGATCCAGGAAACGTGGACTTGCAGAACAGCAACACAGAAGAGCCCTTCACACGATCAGTCAATGTCTGAAGACCGGACTGAAGACACTCTGATATCTGCATAGACTGCTAACTTCACTCTCTTTTCTGGAATTAGGTTGGAAGTCAAGGGACCGTACAGCAATTGGGTGTCTTCCGATACAGTTTTTATACATTGACTGATCGTGAGAAGGGCCGTTAGCTATAATAAAAAGTAGTTCAATGCTACAATGATGGAACATTATTTCATGTGAGCACATTGTGCTACTACGCACCAGAAAAACGTAACGGGCTACTGGGTAATAATGTAGCAATATTCTTCTCATTCCAACGATTCTGAGATGCTAAAACACTCTTTACATATAAGTACAAGGTATCGCAACGTATAACATCGATAACTTTTCACATCATATGGCGACGCTTATTCAAGAACAGATAATTTGAGCGTTGGAGCCGAGTTGGCCCGTTGTCCGGACTGATGAAGAACCACAGGTACCGTCGCTCTGAGCAGGATTGGACGATATTGTTCTGACTTGTGCTCCATTTTGGGGTCGAGATACACACACGGTCACCGTGACGTCACCTTCAACAGGTCTGCTGTAGCCTTCGTCATGGTCCACCTCGTGTCCGTTCCGTAAAATCATCTTCCGGAAGCCCAAGCCAGGTTTCTTGTCGGCGAGGGCACCCGGCTTCGTTGGTCCAATGGCGGCCGTGGAGCGCTTGAAGTTCAGAGCCATGGGTCCCCTGTATTGCTTCGGCGACACCTGCTTCAGGGCGATTTTGGGGGTCCGCGATATTCTGTGAATGGAGAAATCTGCGCTGGTTTTTGGTAAATGATCTGCGCCGGCTGGAGTCAAAGTGCGGTGCTGGAATTCTTTGAAGCTTCGGTCTGTGTTGACGAGGGATCCTTTATTAACGAGGGCATGCATTTTCTGGGTCACAGATGGAGGCACCACTCGAGCTGGCCGGCGACTACCCAAGTTACCGAGAGGACCGTAGATGGAGGAAACGTGGTCTCGACGGTGGACCTGAGAAATGAAATTCATTCAGAAAAAATATAATTTATGTACAGGGTACAATGATGGTTTGTTAAATAAACGATTTATAAACGAATCTTGTTACGTATTCCTCCCTCAGGGAGATAGGGTAGGTTTTATGGTCAGATTCATTTAGTTTATCACGTGGCATGAGGACTCGCGTCCCCAAGGGGCACTGTTAGGTGATCCAGCTATAAGTAAGCCTTCGGGGCTTCTATCTTTCGTGCCCACTTATTTTGATTTTCACACCTCTTTCACAATTTCTTCTGTATCTTTTCTTCCTCTTCATTTTTTACCTACTGTTCCTATGTGCAGGGGTCCTGTGTGGGAACACACCTTGTGCATAGCTTTCCCGTTTTCTATTGCATACTAAATGGTCCCTTGCCACATGGTCTGAGTCACTGATGCATTGGATTCTGCGCTGCAACAAATTTTTTATTATTTTTCAATCAATGTTAATTTTATTTGTCTCAGGCTGAGGACCGGAAATTATAATTCGAGACTGTGAGCTAAAAAATGACAGCGCACATGCCTCCTGAGCAGGAGGTTCCCGGTTCGATACTCTGCGGCGCAGTTCTTCCCTTAGGGGGGTGTGGGAGGGAAGATTATGACACGGTATGTCTGAAAAAAAGTTTCGGCACACTAGTGTGGCCTGGGATGTGCCCGAATAAACTCCAATATTTTCTTGGTGAAGATTGACACAATACGCGCTACGTGAAATGACTCAGATTAGCTTAGGCTGAACAATTGATTTCATCAGAGTTCTCCTCGTGGGGTCAGATTTTATGAGGAGGCAACACAAGAAACAAGAACTTTGTGAAATTTAAGGATTCCTTTTACGTATGTTTCTGAACGCTTCCAGCATTTTGAAAATGGCTATTAAAACTATTCACTTAATTTCTGACGGTGTTATATAGCGTTCCGTGGTGTGATCATTTATACTGGGCAATTTTTAATAGTTAGACTAAACAAAACTTTTATCAACTCTAATTAGGATTATGAAAACTAAGCGTATGCGAAATTCTGAGGTATAGCTCTTTTTATTGATACGATTGCATCTTTACGGGATGCCGTGACAAGCCGACAGATCTTTACAGCCTTGATTGGACCATAACTCGCTAGTGCCGTTATGAACAGCCTTCGCACATGAAGAATATCGTCTACAAAAAGTAATTAAAAGGGAACTTGGGAGTCTCAGGATTCTGCTGATTATGTTTTTTAAAAATTTTGGATTATTTTAGAAATTATTGAGGATTTTTTTTGGTCGCGTCATTAGAACTCATCCTTCATGGTTTATCACTGCAGATGCTTCCTTTTACGTATCCTCCAAGGATACGATGATAGCAAATAAAACTGGCATGTTTCAAAATTTCGTAGATTCCTATTTTTAAAAATTCGTACGATATAATAGGAATTGATGAAAATTCTTTGTGGTCCCGTCATTAAAAATGAACGTGGAAATGCCGACCAATGTTCATAAGTACAGCTGGACCGCTCAGCTACGAACTGCAAGTATACTCCAATTATTACCTACCATTTAAATAAAATATCTATTTATCAAACCCTAAAAGCAACGCTTCAAGGCATCATACGTCATCCTTAGGGCTTTCACACGATCAGTTAGTCTGAGGACAGGGTCGAAAGACACCTAATATGCGCATCGAATGTCAACTTTGATGTCAACGTCCATATTTGGGTGTCTGCCAACACTGTCTTCAGACTTTGACTGATCGTTTGAAGGCCCTTCAGGCTGGAGAGCAAATACCGATAATTTCCATCCAGTGATATTAAGAGAGTCACCTTGTGATGTTTGGCGAGGTGATCGGAGCGGGAGAAGCGCTTGTCGCACACCTTACACCGGTAAGGCTTGACGCCGGAGTGACTTCTTTGGTGTCGCGAGAGCTCGTCGGATCGTGAAAATTTCCAAGCGCATCCTTCCCAAGTGCAGGCGAACGGCTTCTCGCCCGTGTGTCGTCGAACGTGCGCCTGCGATGACAAAAGGGAGGAAGATATGAGCGTTTGCATTCGAGATGAACGAATTTTAACGGTGCGTAGCTTTTTTGGGCATTTTTGTAGTTATGTTCATAGCACAAAAATAGTAAGTCAATTAGGCTAACCTTCAGATGGGATGACTTGGCGTAAACTTTACCGCAGTTTTGGTACGGGCATTTATACGATCTTTCGTCTTCCTTTATTTCAGGTCGACTTGCTTTATCGACGGAAACTACCACGTTTTGGAACACAGTCGCCGGCCTGGAGGCGAAATTCGTTGGCCTGTGATCCCGGATGGGAAAGGAAACTGGTACGTTCGCTAAAAAAGGAGAGGTGTAGTGTGGGTGTGTTATTGGTGGAAAACGGGGCACGTTGGAATGAGCTTGGGTGTGCAACCAAGAATGACTTCCATGGGACGCTGAAATGTTAGAATTATGGAAGTCTTCGACTTTGCTCGTGTAATCATGGCCAGATAGGAAAACGTTGAATGGAACTCTCGGTAGAGCTTCTGAAGCAGGGTTTTCTTGATAGTTGTTGCTGACGAAAGCTTTCGGATTGTACACATTGGATCTTTGTTGTTGAGAGTCAGGTTGTGGTAGAACTGTAGTACAGACTGGTGATAGATGGTTATGTTGGTCATGACTATTAATAACATCTACCGTTTGCCCGTCCGGAGAGTAAGGAATATCTTCTCCAAAAATGGAGAGGTCGTCCATTTCAACATCGAGAACCGGTAGTTCTGAGGAGGGAGGGGAGAGATCTGGGAACTGAAACGAAGATGTGATTGAGTCTGATTTTGAACAAGTGGCAATAGATGGCTGAAAAGGCATCGTAAATGCAGACCCTAGAGTTGGAGAAATTGGTTCAGGCGATTCTGGGAGCAGTTTATTATTCATTGATGATAGTTGGAGGCTCAAATCGGCATCAGACTGGGCTGATCCTGGCGACGTGGCTGACCAATCTCCTTCGTACGCAGAATCGTTGTCAGTAACTTCATCTACCGCTCCACCTAAAGAAATATAAAATGAACAATCATTCGAAGTTATTGTCAAACGTTTTCAGATATTCATACAAATCAATAAAAACGCATAAAGGATTTCAACCGATTCAACTAATTGAAGTAAGAATATTTTTCTAGAAATTTTATGGTATTCGCAAGTAACCCCTTAATAATACGTAGTTGCCAATGTATATTATTTTGCTCACCATGCGTCATGAAGCTGGAGAAAACTGTCGACGAGATCGATAGTTGAAGTCCACCGACTTGATCCAATTGTGAATTGTGGTGAACCTCCTTATTTTCTGCCATCTTGGCTGGCATGAGGGAGTCCAAAGTCTTCGAAGGGTATCCTTCAGTCTGCATGTTTGACGACCATGTTCTGCCGGGATTGCAATCTTGGATGAGGAACGATGGCATTTTGGTCATATCATTCACTTGAAACCAATCGTCTGAATCATCCAACTCAGACTTGGCGAGCAGTTTCTGCTGTTGATCGTCTTGGTCGCTGCCAACAGATGGAGACAAAAACAATTCACTTAAATCCAGGCTTCCTGAGCAATCCGTCGATGGTGAAGTAGGTGGAGAGATGAGGCCGTAGAAGGAACTGATGTCTTGAAGTTCGTCGAATTGACCGGACTCAAAATTCAATTTATCGCAAAGCACGGAACTTGGAGGAGACATCACAACCTCGGGTCTGCCATTATCTCCGTTGTCTCCGAGGAGACTTTCAGTGAACTCTTGGCAGTTGGCAGATATATTTTCCGATTGTGCCGCCGAAGGAAGAGGTTCGATGCAGGACTCGTCATTTGACTGGGCAGTTGTCGAGGGTATTTCGGTACTGGGGCATTCCGGGGGAACTTCATTTTTCTCAATTCCGTCGGTCTCGTCAGCATTTACCGATTTTAGCGGCTCTATTAACGACAACCCGGTCCATATTCCGCTGAGTTGGGGTAGCAGAGCATCCATTCTTGGTGGATATTCAGATCAAACAGTACAGATGAATCAGGAATAGTATTAGAATAGAATCTGGATGGTATCACCACGGGTTATGGGAACATGCATTGCGTCCGAGCGTAATCAAGTACTATGCCCTGCAAAAAATGAAAAACAATTTCTGAATACATCTTGAACAAGGTTTCGAGCGCAGTTTGCCATGCTTATGTACCCATCTTGTACGCCTCGGCCGCTAAAAATGAGCTCTCTTTTCCAACTGGAAAATTCGTGTTCTTGTAGGTACACAATAGTTTCCGTTGATGGTTGAAGTTATGAGGGTATAACGTCGTGTCGTGCGTCTATCTTCTAAACTTCCTCGCAAGGTTAGCTTTAGCTCTAAAGTTCTCGTGCCTAACAGCACAACACGTAATCAAACTATTCATCGTATTTCAGAAGTTGTGTGCAGGTACGCGTTCCGAATATCTGAAATCGAGGTGGTTAATTTTCTTTTAAATGAGATTACACTTAGCTGATCCTTTAGTCGATGTTGGTTTGTATCATATGCTTCTCTTTATTTGGATTCCAATAGCATATGTAAAATTTTCCCACAATAGTAAATTTTCCGCTTATTGTTTGATTTCAAGCGCTGAATGCCGATTGTTTATGGTTTAGAACCACCGATTTTTGAATGATTTTAACAATCTTCGTTATTCTTTCGATCATTTTGTCAAGATATTACTTCAATCACTCATTTCTCATAACGAAGGCCGCAGCTAAGAGGTACGCATAATTGAAATCCGGTGCAGTGTTCAAATAACAGTACTAAGATTAGTCATACACTTGGCCTCACTCGTTACGACAATGGAACAACGCTTCTGAGTGCGATCTCTAACGAGCTACTACAACGGAACGACTGCCGACCACTCATCGCTGCATTCTCAAAAAGAACGAGCTCATACCCAAAAGGCAACCAGGGAAAACCGCTGGCTTTGATGAAAGCGACGTGCGTGGGATGTTGGCTGACTTTATCCAACGCCTGCAGAGGAAGACGACGTGGGCCCATATCAAAAGGTAATCGTAACATACGCGGTCAACATTTCAGCACCAACAATCCATCCGATTTCAAAAGTATCGAATGATTGACGTCTTTCTGCCCGCTAGTAGCGAGACTGTAGATAGGCGCGTGCCAATCACCCTTTATCAGCTCTGATTAAGCCGCTCATTAACAAAGAGATTATCGGTGGCAAGTAATCGAATGCTCGTGATTGTAATGCGACGGGTGATAAGCATCAACAGGCTTTGTGTTGCCAGCGAAATCTAATCTTTGGTCCATCGGCCAAGGGGAAGAGAGAATCAAAGTCGTAGCGGCATAGCCGAGGGTTAGGAAATTCATGCATGTGTTTGCCACCAACACCATTGTCCATAGAATACATTTGTGATGAGTTTGAATGCAATTATACTTATATTTTTGTCACATGGTTGTCTGTAAAACAAATGTTTGATGAGTTTGAATGTAAATATCTTTATGTCCTTGTGACACGATTGTCCGTAGAATAAATGTTTGAGTTTGAATGCAATTATCACCTCATTGTTATCATGCAATTGTCCGTGGAATAAATTTTGGAGAAGCAAGAACTAAATTTATCATTATAGTGTTCGTATTTTTTAAAATTTGTAATGGTTTCGTTTACTTCGAATGAGGGTTAATTTTTTGCATAATTTCCATTTCTACATGAGTTATGGGAAATACTTCACTCCTGACAATTTTTCTTCACCAGTCAAACATATTGTTTGGTTTCCCACTCGACATCGTAGTACCTAGTATGAAGGTACCCAGCTCGCAATTAAGGTAGCCAGCTCGCAATTAAGGTACCCAGCTCGCAACTAAGGTACCCAGCTCGCAACTAAGNGCAATGAAGGTACCCAGCTCGCAATGAAGGTACCCAGCTCGCAATGAAGGTACCCAGCTCGCAATGAAGGTACTCAGCTCAAAATTAAGGTACCTAGGTTGAAATAAAGGTATCTAGCTCAAAATTAAGGTACTTAGTTTAAAATAAAGGCACCTGGTTCAACATTAAAGTACATGGCTCGAAATTGAGGTACCTGGCTTGGAATTTAAGTATTTAGTTGGACTGTTAGGTACCTAGCTTGCCAGTTGGGTTCCTAGGTTAATATTCACGTACTTAGCCTGACACCTATTATACATAAAATGATTAACGAAGGACAGTAAAGATTGGAAAGTTATTTTCTTAAAGTTATTAAGAAGATTTAGATCAAAGCCCCGACTCCTTTTCCCCCCTCCTCCCCTCCAGGTTCCGGTAAGAGCTGTGAGAGTGTATGGACGGGTAAGTTGAATGTTCCTTGATGAATTGGAAAGATTAGAAGTAGCCCTTTTATCGTTAGTCAGTTGTAACACTTGCATGTCAAATATCATTTAGCGTTTGTCTTCCAATTTCCTACGTAGTGAGTTTTAGTGTTCGACGTTTATTGAATAGAATGCGGGCTTTCCCGAACGCTTGTTAGTGTAGACGTTCCCGTTTAACGTCGGTGCTCCTTCTCATTTTGCTTGTGAGATTTTCGGAATCTTTACGAATATGTTTCACGATGACAGAATAACTTAGATTTGGCAATATTTGAAATATGATCAAAGTTTTGTCAACTTTTCGGACCGGACGCTTAGGGCTGGAGCCAGTCACCGAGGCCGCACCTCGGCGGCTATGTGAAAATGTTCGGCACGTTATTTCCTTGTACGGCCTCACTGGTTGACCGCTGACACGATCCTATTCTTCATCTACACATATTGGTAAATAATCTAATTTAACTAACTATTTTGAATCTCTTCATTCTTTTTTCGTGTTTTAACTCCCGTACTTTATTGCAGTACACCAAACTTACAACTTCTTGTGAGTGACCATGTACTACCGCGATGAAAGTTTTAGATAAGGGAAAATTCACGGATGAGATGCAGGATACGGACGCTCGTTTCAAGTCAGCGAGACTGTGTCAGAGAAGGCAGTTCGTATTGGAAAATTAGGTTATTTCACGTGAGATTTACAGTCAGTTTTGACAGCATGTGAGGGTTATAGTAATTGTCTAAATCTGAACGCCTGTGCCCCTCGATCTATCACAAGTCTGGCTTAATTTTACATAAGGACCCCCATCACAGAGACGTATGAGATGTAATATTTCTAGGGTAGTGTTTACCCCATTTATAACGAATATGAACATGAAACCCGGCGCCAAAGAATATATTTGGAGATGATGATGATATCTTAGCAGATTTTATCAGCCGCGATTGCGCTCCAATATCTTATGCAAAAGAACCTTTCTTATCCTAACGTAACTTAACCTAACGTAACTTAACCTAACGTAACTTAACCTAACATAACTTAACCTAACCTTGATTTACATAATTACCCATGTTCATCGCCGTCTGGGAATGCAAAAAGGCTAAGAAAAATGCTAAAGTGTTGCCAGAAGTTCTGTGACGGGTTCTAAAGTCAAAGTAAACCAATCTGCTTTATAAAACTAACACGACTTTAGCACGCATATAGAATTTCTACCTCTAGCAAAATGAAGCAACCAATTGAATTTACGATGAACATGCTTAAATTACACATGGTGTCATTAGAAATATATGCATTGACAAATAATAATAATAATTTTACATATCTATGCCACGGTACCATTTTATCATGTCTATATGTCTCTTCAATCTATCGGAGTTGGACTATTTTATTGTTAATCGGCATCATAGATGCCTGATGTTACCAGCAGTTAAAGACGATGCATTCATTTTTCGTATGCAGTTCATTCATGCCCTGTAATTAGTAAATTTATACCAAAATGCCTACGGCTAAAATTTCCAAAAGTGTCTTCGAAAACAAAAATCGAAATCGAAAACAAAAATCAAAATCGAAAACAAAAATCGCAATCAAAAACATAAATCGAAAACGAAAATCGAAATCGAAAACAAAAATCGAAATCGAAAACAAAAAATCGAAAACAAAAATTGTAATCGAAAACAAAAATCGAAATGGAAAACGAACCTCCAAAAAATGCCACTAGTCAACAGGACGAAGCCAGCGCTCAAGTCTGTCAAGTGACGCGGGAACACTCCGCGCGACAATCAGGTTCCGGTGCAGTGGAGATAACACCGCTGTCCGGCTTCCTTATCTCGCGACACTTTAAGGACACTTGGAGTTGTGCGACACTTTTCAATTGCCCTCGCTTGCCTACTTCGAAAATTTGCATCTCAAAACCCGGAAATTTCAAGCCGAATCCGTGTCCTCGATGCGCCCTTGTACGCTAGAAATAAAATTTTTCCTCTCATGCAATATGCTATTTTGCATACTACGTTTTGATATGATGAAAGTTTAATTTCGAATTAATGTTTACTAACTGGCAGGACCCGTGAATAATTCACGGTTAAAATCTCTAATTAAGAGTGGAAGTTTATGATCAAGCTGTAGCATAGATACCGTAATGATCTTTGTTTTTATTGACGAAGGGTGTGACACACATAGATATATACATGGATAGTAACAGGCGTATTAATTTACAGATATTTTTAATAATTATTCGTTGCAGCTGTAATAGCTGGCGAGCTTCAGCTGTAAACTGAAAAGATCTTAGCGCATCAGCAGAAAACTGTTGGACGTTCTATCGACTGAACAACAGGCTGCCCCGAGATCCCGCCCTGACCCTCGCAGGAGCAACAGCTAGGCCGCCTTTCGGGAGTTTCCCAATTCTCGGGGCAGAAAGAGACAAAGACGAATACCACATAAAACAGTTCTGATCGTAGACCAAACTTACGCGAAGAAATAGCACTCGTAAAAAATTAGGACGTTTAGTGATGAGCAAATGCCCAAAATATCTTGTATTTGAAGTGCTGTTTCTCTTCTTGGAAATGCATTTTAGGATCAAAAAAGTGTTATAAAGCGTTCTTAGTTTTCTTTTTTAACAAGCAGCTACCATAAATACAAGTAGACAGAAGTTGTGGCGTCACACGCTCCTGTAAGATCAAGTGGTTGCTATTGTTTTTAATTACTTGAGTGTTTAGCTGAACGCATCACGTGGTCGCCAGCATTTTGTCTAGATTGTCTTCAGCAGGTTTTAGTCTCAGGGAAGAATTTTACGTTTCAGTTCCTCTACGAGCTCTAATCCAGCAAATTGTACCATCATTTTGTTGGCGCGCTCTGGAGGATGTTTTTGAAGTTAAAAATTGATTCAGATTGTACGTCCTCAGATATTGATCTTGTGGTAAAGGTGAAGAAATCGCCCTCTATCTCACCAATGATGGAGATACGCCAGACGATTCCAGCCAATGACGGCGATCTCGTCTGCAGGGCAGCTACCCTCTGATCGGTCTCGAGGAAGTCATTGAATATCGTGAAGTTAAATAAACTAAAAGCAAGTAACAAGTAGATACTGCAATGCTGTTCTATATGTAAACCTTATAAACATATGTGATGTCCAATAAAAGCTGTGGTTTTTTAAAAGCCACATTAAAGTTTACATATCTGAAGCGTGCTTTGAAAGAAGCAACGGGATGTTAAACGTATTTTCAGTAGACCTAGACCCCTTCGTTTTGTGCGAGTGAGTTCGTTCTTGTGATGTAAGTTGCGTTTTAATGATTTCGTGCTCGAATGATTTTGCTTCTGCTGTAACAACAAAAGATTATTGTGCGGTCATGGCGTTCCCTTGGGAGAGGAGGCTAAAGCCCCACGTTCCCCAGCACTTTGGTGTCTTGGCAGTGAGTACAATGTATTTAAAACCAATTTGCTTTTACTGTATATCTGCCCTGCTGAAATAAGGTCTTTTTCTTCTTGCAATACAGCACAGTTAAAATTTCCGTTGACCTATTGGGCTTACTTGTATCGATGGGTAACATTTTGTTAGGGTATCATTTATTTATTTGTTTACATTTTCGTTCGTTTGTTTATTAACATACGTAGATTTATCATGAATCTTGACAAATCAGATAATATTTTAATTCTTTCTATTGATCGTCATATCACATGAGTTAATTGACAATTTTATTTGAAAATTAGACCTCAATGGCCTTCCGTCATGTGGGCGATGACGATTACCAAGAAAGCATAAATTAAAGAACATTTCAACAAAAATAAATAATTACGCACCACTTCTTTCAGATGAGTTTCTGTTCGCCTACAGAACATTTATCGCAGCGATGCGAGGTTTCTCGTTGCAACGATACAACCTGTAGTCTCACATTCTTTTTCGTTGTAAAAGTTAATGTGAACGCAAAAGGAAACGTACTGTTTCTAAAATATTTTTCTAAAAACTACAGCTTTCGAACATTTTCTTTACTCACCTTCAGCAGGGTGCAAAAAAGATCGAGTTCTAAACTAACTGGTTGAGTGCAGACGTTAACTGTATTTTTTCTTTCCCTAAACTGTCTCTGTTGTAAAACTTTAGTGGAGCGGTAACTATGTATCTATTATCATTTTAACGCGCATGTTCTTTATCTTTTTGCAGTCTAATGAGGATGAGCTTAGAAAGCGTTCGAAAGATTCGGCTTGTAGTAAAACTTTTAGAACAGCATTTTTCCCTTGACATTCATATTAGGTTTCATATTAAAATTGCGATTTCCTAGCACTAGGTCTATCTGTGCGAGATAATCGTAATTTATTCAATCCTTATAACTGGCATAACCACAGTTACTCAGTTTACACTTCGTCTAAAGCCGATTTGATGGAACTTAAAACGTGTCTCACGCGTCACAATGGAGACCGATTTCGGAGAAAATATACACGATTTTAAGTATTCAAGAGAAATTAGTACTCGACATATTCGTAAGTCGTCACCAAGTGTCGTAGTGTCATAGTCGCCCAGTGACTCGGACTATGTGGCGCCGAAAGAGAATAGACTCTTCATTATGGACTCAAAAAAACGGGAAATCCATGCAAAGCAGGCACGAAAGGCAGAAGTCCCGATAGAGCCTATCTATTGTTGATGTAGCAATCATGATTCAGTAGGATTATCATCAAAGAAAACTGTCGAACAAGGCTCACTATTTACAAATTAAACAAAGTGTGAAATAATTGTCATAAAGCTCATAAAAATTATGTTTTTTTACCACAGAAGTTAAGCTATCGTTTTGATAGACTTGCGTCTCAAGTTCCGAATTTTAGGGCATGTGCTTGGCCCGCGTATCCACTTTACGAGAGACAACCACAAAACACTTGGTCACGGCTACTTCGCTAACGTTATCATTACCGGGCCTTTTACCGTGACGTTCCCTTTGATAAAGAAGTGCTGCTGGACCGTTGTTCGCTTCAATGGAAAGGAGCTAGCTGTGCCATCATCAAGTCAAAAAGCTAAGCACTTTTCACTTCATGCGTATGATCACTGAAAACTCGTCCCCCGGCTGGACATTTTCGTACAAAAAATTCTAAAGACGCGAACGAATTTCTTCCGTTAAACAAACCACGAGGGGTGACTATACTATATACTAAATACCTGGAAAGGGATCATTAAAATCCCCAAAAATCTTGCTGCGTTTCCCCATTTGACAAATAATATTAAAAAATCTCTTGACACACTCGCGAGATAATTACAACCATCACACGTACAACAAACGTTCAGTCACTCGTGCTGGCGTCAACACGAACACGTGTTGACGTAAAGTCTTTCGAACAAACTCTTCCAAAAGACAACCCAAGCCCTGAGAGCCTGTAGAGACGACGTCAAGGCATGAGCACAATGCCACCGAGAGTGCGAACTTGGCCGTGGCTTCTGTGGTTGTACGCATTACGCTCCCGCATGTTCGGCTGGCCAATCGCAGCGCAGTACACACATCACTTCGCAGTGGCTGACCAATGAGAGTCGTTTACCGGCTCAGTGACACTAAATACTCTCATGGAATAGAGTGAACATGCTCGTGAGCGACGGAGTATAATTTTTATGTACAATGTGTGTACTTGTGACAAACTCTCGGCCTAGATTGCATATTAAATGAATGTGGATAAAGCCAAATTCGGATCAGTTGTGGTACTATGTATAGCTATTTTTTTTTAAGTCATTGAGAGTTTTTGTGAAAACCGAATGTTAACAAAGTATTCCCATGTATTTGTGGCAGCTTGTTTTTAACAGGTACTTGTTCGTCGCTTAAATTTATTCATGGAATGAAACTGTGTCTGTGGAACACGAGCTATCATAATGATCTTTTTGGGAATTGAGAATCACAATTTGAAAACGATTCTGTCATAAAGAGCAGCTCAAAATGTGAATGAACAAGAACACTGAGCTGTTACTACAGTAGCACTTTGAACCTCAGTCAATGTTGCATTAGAATAGTCTTGTTTTTAGAACATTAAAACATAAGAACATTACAGCCACGATCAATGTTGCATTAGGGCAGTTTTCTCTGCACGTGCGACGTGAAAGTTGGAAACATTATCTGAGTTTGTTAATTTATTAGCCAAGCTTTTGCACTCTTAAGCAGCGCGCGTATTCATCAACGTTATTTACATCAATATCGTTTACACAAATATTATTTTAATCGGTGTTATTTTCATTAATTTTCTTCATAAATATCATTTTCATAATATTAGTTTCATCAATTTTGTTTGCACCAATGTTGCTTCCATCAATATTATTTTATTAATAATATTTTCATCAATATTATTTTCATCGCTATTTTTTCACTAATAGCATTTTTTAGGGTTCCCTTATTCTAACAAATTATAATAAGAACTGTACGTATAGCCCAAAAATTAGAACAATGCTTCACACTCTAGTATTTTCAAGCTTGCCAGAAAATCGAAAAATGTTCAGAAAGGCCGAAAAACGTTTGTGCAGGTCATTTGCTTGGCATCCGAGAAAGTTGAATATGTGCTGAATATTCTCTAGCTTTTACTCTATAGCCGACACGATCGTCAGTGACAATTTGTAATAGTGGATATAAATTTTATTTAGGTTAAATGCTCCATGAAAAACTCTTTTTTTTTAATTAAACTCTACCGTAAAGGTAAATTCATTGTTCTGAAGGGCATTTGCCACTTTATTATATTAATCTTCTAACATGCTAGGTACTGTAACATTCGGTGCGCATTCAGCAAAAATTTAGTTAAATATTCAATGCTGAAGATTTTTTACTTTGAGCACCCGTGGGGAACTCGACTCGTAGACTGCAAGACTACGCTTTCATCGGTTGAATTCAACGACTATTTGAGGGGGGATAGAAATAGTGTGAGGGGGATGCGCTTTCAATGATACAAAATATGATTAAAATCTCTCATTTTGCCAATTTACAGTAGAAAGAAGTGTGCGAGAGAAATCAAACAACCCTAAAATTCGTAACAAAAAAGTGTTTTACTGCAACTAAATCTAACTTAGAAGTTGGTACTCCTACCAAGCTGTCCGGTGAAGAAAGAACAGAGTAAGCAATCACAGGTACAACTTCTAAGGGAACAGGGCTGAGAGAGCTTTAAAACAGAGTCTGGATAGCAGTTCCCGTAGACTTATTGTGGGCTTAACTGCCGGAAAATCTAGGCAGAAGTATAATTCTGGCTTAAAAAGCATGGGTTATTGGCCAGCCCAGGAAAAAATTCTCCCAACGGAAAGTGAAAATTTACTGGTGAGGTAGAAATTTAAATTGGTTCAGAGAAAATTTTTTTTATTTGTTCGTCATGTAAAATTGAATACGACTCTTGAAATTCTTACGGTATATATTTTTAAGAATGTATAATTCTTTAGTTTTCAAATTTTATCATTGCAGCGTGTATATAATCTAATGCTAAAAAAATAGTCGTGCATGTGTACTCATTTATTGTACGATTGGTGTCACGCATCTGCATTACATAGAACTAAAATTTAGTTTCACGAAATATTCACGAAGAAATACATCTATGGCGGCCTTTCTTAGCGTTAGATAATGGAGGCCATATTGAATGTATATTTTTAATATTTATTAAGGTATCCTTTACCTGTAATTTCTTAAATTAAGATTTTCTTTTCACACCTTTCTTCCCTTAGAAATCAGACATAATCTTTACTGCCATATTTTTGGTCCATGCTGTGGATAAAATTAACGTCCATTTGATCCAGTTGCACTGATATGCAGCAGTATCGTAGATAGTATACTGAAAATCGTATCGTAAATGAATGAAATCTAACCAAATTTAAATGTTTTGTACAATGGGGCACGATATGACAGTATTTTCGTTAACATAGTTTAGTTATGCACAGCTGATATCTGAGGAAACTATGAGGAACATTTATGGTCCATGACAAGCGTCACTGGGAAAATACCATTCAATGTAAGAATAAATACAGGAAGTGCCGTCATTTCTGACGGGCCGTGCAACAAGGAGATATCAAGAACGAGGAACATTTGATAGTTTAGAGTAGTGTTCCATAATATTAAAATCACAATACATTATTTTACAACGTCCTGCAGCCGAAAAAAATATAAAGGTATACTGATTCAAAGTCAATATTACACCCAAGTTAAGGCGTCCCTGTGGTACTCAAAGGATCAACCCTGAGCATTCCATCAATGAAGAACACATCTCGACGACGAGGCTGCTTGTTGAATTGGAAGACCCGTGTTCAGTAAACGACGTGGCGAATGTTGTGCAGACCAGGAGTCAGGAACAGAACCAATCGGACAAACCTCAGGCTTAGTTCGTTGGAGCGAACTCTCGTATGACAATGTCCAGGGGTGCGGCGTCAAATGTCTCGGTCACCAGAGAGAACAGAAACACAACCAGCAGCTCCAACAGCGCACACCACAGCAGCAGCAGCATCACAAGCAGCACCAGGCACAGCTCTCGGTGTCGCGTGTCATAGACCAAGCCTCACTTCATCGCCCCACCAATTACCTCCGCAATGTGCACCATGCCCCTCTCTGGCTCGTGTGGGACATCGATACCCCGAGCGCGTGCCCCTTGTTCTCTAGGCCCTTGTGGCACCGGGTATTAGGATGTGGGCACCGAGCTACTCTTTTAAGGGTAGTATTTGTGGGTGGAAATATTCAAGCGCTCATCTTGAGTTTCACAGCTTTGCAGGAGTCGAATGAACGCGTTTCCTGCTACAATGCTTCTTCTTCTTCTCTGACGGAGGAATGACCCACCAGTGGTTACATCGAAGAAGACGTGTTGAAATGGGAGCGATTCGTTTTTATCATAATTTTCGTGTGTGCTCTTATATATTAGTACATATTTTTATAGTATGCAGAGGGCTAGTTTAGTATTCCCACTCTCAGCTAAGTCTGAAGAGTTTCATGCACGGTTCTCTCAATAATTTGTTGATGACTTCAATTAAATGGAGATTGACAGACACTCTCGTTGAGGGTTATGCAAGTTATCACAAACATCACGAAGCATAAAGAGAGGTGTAATGAGTTGAGTAGAAACACCTACCCAAATAACGCACGGTTACTAGTTGGAATACGTGAACATTTTCGGACCACGCGCGGTTCTAACGTGTCTCATAAAACATGGTCCTACTTTTTTTAAACATAAACCTCTGCCCTCTGTCTTAATACATACTCACTGTACTATATTTTGATGGCGCTCACCATAAAGGAATTGAGGCTAACATAAACTTGGCATACGTACGGATCATGATATTGGCTTTAACCTCTTCATTGATAGCGCCGATGCAGTTCCAGCAGCGTGCTGAACAGCTGAAAAATTCAAGCTCCTCTTGGGTTACTGTAGTATTCTTCTACAGAAGACATAGTTCTTTTCGAGTCCAAAGATTCCTGTAGGAAATCGTACGATCTGGGCAGAAAGTGATGGAGTACGCTTATGAATGAGTTTGTGAATGAGGCACTGAATTCTATCTACTCAAAGCTTTAAAACTGATTACATTTTTTTCTCTCATTTCCAACTTCCCTGTGGACGACAGAACCTCGTGTGAAACTGAAAAACAGTCCATTACAAAGCTGCGTAACTCAATGATATGAAAAATGTGCAATAAAAAATCGAAAACTTCATAAGTAGATAATAAAGCAACTTTCAACTTAGAGACATATTTCCAAAAGCTGCTCCTGTACCTACACCCATGACCTCCTCTTGGCTTGGAGCTGTTGTTGAGACAGTGGAGATCACAGGTGTGGTGGTGGAGCTCGGATGATAATTATTGTCTTGTCGACCCTCAGTTGTGTCAATCCATCATTGATATGAGGTGGGCTCCCATTTTTGCGTTTTTGCTGCACTGATGCCAGGTGGAGCTCCTATTTTTGCGTTTTTGCCACGCTGATGCCAGGTGGAGCTCCCATTTTTGCGTTTTTGCTACACTGATGTCAGGTGGGGCTCCCATTTTTGCGTTTTTGCGACACTGATGCCAGGTGGAGCTCCCATTTTTGCGTTTTTGCTACACTGATGCCAGGTGGGGCTCC
>VOMN01053530.1:0-24882 GCA_014899125.1 Orchestia grillus | reverse complement strand
TAGGCAGGCCGCGCGCAGGCAGGCCGAGCGCAGGCAGGCCGCACGCAGGCAAAACGGGAAATTTGAGATGCACAATTCCTTCGCGCGCTGTGCGGTGCGGCGATGAACTTCAAATGCCAAGGCCGAGAGAGGAGATAAAGTTCTATTTATCACGGGATATGTGATCATAAGAGACGTTTTTAAGAGGTGCTTCTAACCGCGCTTATATTTCCCTGACACGTTAGACTGACGCGATCAGTCCAACGCCATGCGCTTGCTATTTCTATGATTATCGGTCATGCGTCAGTGGTGCGTGTTTTAGATGACTTAAAAAATCAGTCCCACGCAGCTGAAGGGCATCGAGTCTTCTCAATCTTTGACCTTCAACTTCAAAAGTGCTTCGCCCGTTTATACGAAGACGTTTTTCTTACAATGATCTTCAGCCGTAAGTAAGCATCGCCGAACAGACTCTGTAGTTCTAGCGAAATTTAGATTTCAGAATTTTCGAAGTTTCAGCTTCACCGCTCCTGGTCCCCGCCTCTGACTCCACGATTCCCCCGTCACTCGTATTCCACGACTGCAATTCCACGATACCAACTCGAAAGGTTTGGCTCCACGATTGCGATCAGAGACTAAATCTACGACTAAGGCTTAGTACGATTAAGGCTGTGGCTAAAGTTTTTCCTCAGCGCTGGGGATAAATAACTAGATGTACGATTGAGGCTGCATACGATTAAGGTTTTTACACTACGATTGCGATTGAAACAAATTCTACGGCTAAGTCTTCCTATAACTTTGGTTACTACTATTTTCACGCCACGATTTCGATCAATATCTAAATCTACAACTATAGCATTTACGGCATAACCTAAACTGTGCCACAATTACGAACTTCGGAACTATAACGGCCCCATTCAGTTCTCACGGAACGCCTTACTTCCGACGCCCGAAGTAAGCGAGGTGAAACTGCTCCTTGAGATTGCTCAAGTGGAGAATATTTTTATTGAAACATGGAGGAACTTTTGTGGTTCATTTGACTCAGAATAGAAAACCCTCCCGTCCCTTCATCGATTGTACATAGAAAATAAGGAGATTCGTCCCTTCATCGATTGTACATAGAAAATAAGGAGATCCGTCCCTTCATCGATTGTACATAGAAAATAAGGAGATCCGTCCCTTCATCGATTGTACATAGAAAATAAGGAGATCCGTCCCTTCATCGATTGTACATAGAAAATAAGGAGATCCGTCCCTTCATCGATTGTACATAGAAAATAAGGAGATCCGTCCCTTCATCGATTGTACATAGAAAATAAGGAGATCCGTCCCTTCATCGATTGTACATCGAAAATAAGGAGATCCGTCCCCTTCATCGATTGTACATCGAAAATAAGGAGATCCGTCCCTTCATCGATTGTACATAGAAAATAAGGAGATAAACACGTGTAGAGAATTCGCGTTGCTTAGCTCGTCGCCGAGCTCGTGTCAGCGATAGCAAATGGTATCGTTAGCTATTTTTGGACTTCAACACGTAAAGACGCAGTGCCGAATGAATGTCTAAGGTTTCTTCATGATGAATATTCGGAGGTAAGGAAAAGAGAGACAAAGAAGATATCTTCTGTTTTCAGTATCATGATTCCTTGAAATTAACAAAATCTCGAATTGAGCATTACTCGTAGAGTGTTTTGGACTTGAGCTGTCACTTGCCGGGTTTTGCACTGACGTCACCACAAATTAGTAAAGGCAGACTCTCCAGTAAATAACCTCTACGCCAAATTGTTCGCAAGTCTTCTAGATATTTCACTCACCTTCCATTTTCGTTTCCTTTCACTTTGGCGAAGAATTCATGAGCTTATATCGTTGTTTCTTTGCCGTTTCAAAAAAACGTACACCGGCCGGAACCAGAGCGCGAGGCACCTAGATACTGTACGCGTTTACGGATACTTTATGTAAAATAATATTCGTTCCTAAAATACCATGTTAAATCATAAATCCCCTCATTGCAAAAGACTAGAAAAATGCTCATTAATAATGTAGCCTATTTGCGGCGGCATTATATGGAAGAAAGTCAAATTCTAAAATTCACTGACAGGACTAGAAAAGCAAAGGTCTAGCGTTAAAATCATTTCATTTTTTTTTTTTGAACAAAGCTGAAAAAGTTACAAAGAACAAAGTTTCTTCGAACAAAGTTACAAAGAAATTTAGGTGCTTACGTATTATCAGGAGGACCTTTAAAAAAACCGGAATTACCTAACCTAACCTAACCTAACCTAACCATTACATTTGTAATTCCAGAGGCCAGAACGTCGCAATGGCTTGCTATATAATTTCATTGGCTTCATATGATGAAATAATCATATCTTCTGAACATATTGACCAGTAATATTTTTCCAGGGCAAATTTCATGTACAATTTAGGGTAAAAACACTTCATACCAGGATTTTTCGAGAAATTTGTTGGGCAAGAGCAACCACTGCATGGGGAATTCTCCCAAATTTCGGGTAAATGTTTGTATTCTTTGGGAATGAGGTCCTCCCGATAATACGTAAGGACCGAAATTTATAACTATGGTCTCAATTGAACAATGAAAACTGAAGGAAGCATTTGTTGTCCGCCAACACAGGATAACTGGTAACTGGCTCTGCAGGGTGCGACTGCCCAGCCCCTTGAGGAAGGTTCGAAAAAGCTGAAATTTTAAATGTTTTCCCAGGTGTCCCGTTCATCATTCCTCGTTTGTTATGGAGGCATTTGTGCCGTGCTGCGCTTTATCTTGCTCTACGCCTCCCACGGGTCAACTTCTGACGCGACTTAAATTGCAAATTTAAATGAAACTTGCTTGAAACAAAAATGTCAGTTCATTTCTCGTGTCTCTAGTCAAAAGTAAGTTGTTTTACAGTATTGTTCGCTTTAATCAGGGTTTGTTTTGCATTAAAAGGATGTTTGTCCTATTCTTTTTTTTCAGATGGCTCGTTTTGTACTTTATTAGCTGACGATGAGCGATGAGCGAGTGCTCGGAACGTGCTCGTTTTTACGAGTGTATTTTTCTTCTCACACATGCATTTGATAATCAAAAATATTTCATACGGTACTCCTGGTTCCAACTCGTAAAAACAGTTTTAACAAAAAAAAATCAAACAAAAGATTTGATTCGATGTACACTTGAGAGATACGTAAAATGGATGGCCGAAAGGTTCGCGAGATGAAACGGCTGCTTGAATGCCTAAGTTATCACTTGGTGAAGAGAGGACGCTCTGGTTTTCAGTTGGCTGAGTGTATGTGAGGTCTGAATATTCAGACAGCGCCGTGCCGTCGGCATGGCGATGGCAGCTGCGCGAGGTGAGCGTAGTCCAAATTTTGACGGAAATTTTTCAGCCCTTCCTAGAAATTGTTTGAAAAATCCGAATGAAGTTCAAGGTCTTTTTTTCGCGGAGAGAACACTTTCAGGATTGAACGAATCGAAATTCTTCCGAATAAAAGAACGTTTCGCTGCCGCAGTTTCCGAATACGTCGAAAATTTTTAGACAAGGTCATGTTGAGAGCAAACAGGAACTGCGCTTTCTGATAGTGAAAGCGTTATTTCCATGGTAGGAATATTTTCAAGCCCGCTTTAATAATATACAGAATCGAGTCAGTGAAGCGTGCTCTCTTGATATTTCATTCAGGTTAAAAATTCTCTTCGTAGACATTCATGCAGCGCCGACACCTCCATTCTAGCACTCAAGCCTCCGAAATTCATAATTGATTCCCCATACTTATTGCAGACACCAATATTTTGCGAGCGACAGGTGGATTGAAGAAATTTCGTTCGTTGCTTTTTTGCCGTCTGCTGAACGTCAATTAGTTGACTGGTGCACGTCTCGGAAATTGTGTTTTGGGGTAAAATTATTGAGTTCCTTTTGTCTTTTGCAGTCTGTTGGACGCCAATTGACTGATGCCCTTCTCGGAAATTTTTTTAGGGATAAAATTTTTGAGTTCCTGTTGAGTGAACTGTCAATTGAGCTGTTTAGGAAATGATTTTACCGTGGCAGCACGTGACACATCCATTTAGAGCAAGGATTTAAAAACGTGTGTTAAATTCATGAAACACGTAAGCCGCGCCTGACTGTGTTTACAGTATATCTTGTATGTGTTTACAGTATAGTGATAGACGCATATCTTATTGCAGTGTAATGTTAGATGACTATCTTATTATACGTACAAAACGATGTGAAAACTACCCATAGTCGCACTCTATAGATCTGTACCGACGCTCTGACGTCAGTCTACACATACATACTATGCATACTAAATATGAGTATGTACATACTCTACAGTCAAGTCCTGGGCTTATACCAAACATGCTTCGAAATATCAACTGCAGTGGCGTGCAATTTGTGTTTGAAAGAGAAGATACAAATATGAAGTAATTACCACTAAGCTGGAGAATTAAAAGTTCACTTAAGTACTTTGCAGCGCCTGATCAATGAAGTTCGAAATAATGAGCGATGGATAGATGGGGAAAATAATGAGCGATGGATAGATGGGGAAAATAATGAGCGATGAATAGACGTGGAAAAAATTGAACTTTCCTCGAAAATAATACGCTAAAAAATTGTCCGTCTTACACATAAAAAATTGCTTCACTATTTAGCTTGTGAGACTCATGCATCAAGCATAAAATGGAGCCCATACTTAGAAAATTAATGGATATGCCACGTTTGACCTACAAATTGCAAGAGTTTTTCTGAAAAAGCTCGCGTTAAATTCATCTGAGAAAGAGACAGTCCACCTGCAGGCAAGTGTTGTGTACTTGTACTTGCGAATAAACTTTATTACGAAAGAAAACTTTACGAATTCCAACACAGATGCTGCACAGTAATTATGGTTAAGTTTTCAGTGCCATATTACAACTGACTCGTGGTTGATGTGATGCTTAAGTTTCCTTTCTAAAGGAAAGCACTTCTTAGTGCCACAAAAATCTGTTTGCTCAGCCTGGAATCGAACCCTCATTTCCAGGTTTTGAGCTAAAAGCGCTACCAGCGCGCCACGGAGCCCATCAACACGGGCCAAATACACCTTCAAGAGGGTTTAAATTAGTGAACTGTCTGGTGCATGCAAAAATTATGAAATTAGATGGAACCATGATTCTGAATACAGTCAACCTTTTTTTGAGGAAAGATACGATCTCTACCCTTTCATAAAATACGGATGGAAGTGCATGAATTAAGGAACGCATCGTGGCCAGGTTGCTGAAATTTAGGGCTGCAGGCAAGTGTACACTGGTGCAGGCCAGTGCACACTGGTGCAGGCCAGTGCACACGGTGCAGGAGGCTACCCGGTGCTAGAGGTGACTGCGTCAGATGATCTACCAACATGCTGCCAACTGAAACAAAACTCCTCGTTACTCGCTGAAAGAACGGCCAAATTGCGAGTCTCGTTAAAATGGAGGCTGTGAGAGTAGCAATACCTGCCGAAACTGGGCAGGACGGAAGCATGCGCTCCAGGTTTAGCATTTGGCGCTACAGAAAACATCGAGACGGTGAACCCAAGGCCATGAGAGAGGGAATGGTCCGGACATGGGATTTGACCTGACGACAAAAATAGAAAATCCGAGAAATGGAGGTGAATTTAGCTCATAGCTCGATGCCGCGACTCGTAAATTTTCTTTACTGGGAGCATAAAAGATTCATTTCACTTTTCTGGCAGAAGTATGGGACCAACTGCACTCTTATTATCAGGTACTTTAATTTATACCTTCTGATGTAAGAAGCTTGCTAAAGGTGTTTTTCTGGAAGGGTTTGGTTCTGGTGCTTCATTTTTTATGTGTTACCAAATTTTTAAATCCTTTACTCGTTTGAAGTTACAAACACTGAACTATTAATTCTTTGTACGGCTAGGTTGAGCTTTGTTTGAACCAGTTAAGTAAATTCTAACCATTTTGCCAGCAAGTGTCACGTCAATACTACTAACTAGCTCTTCTATGAAATTTGTATTATCTGTGCTGTCTTTGTTAGAAACGTGTTACAAAATTAATCTGAAATGTAATACTTTAATCCTAATAATGGAAATACTTTCATTTATGTAACCTTACATAGAATAAATTATTCAAGGAGATATGTACGAATGGCTAAATAACACTATGTAGGGGGTGTTTGAAAACTAATGGCACAAACTTCGCCAGTAGAAATAAAAACCTAAAAGAATAACTTTTTTTACTAATAAGCAAAAGTTCAAACATGCATCGTTTTCGAGACATCGAAACTTAAAAGTGCATGCATCTAAGCCGTACTTTCCCCACCAGATGGATAGGACGTTTTGGGCCACTGCCTTGGCCAGAGAGGCCTTCAGATTGGACGCCTTTGGACTTCTACCTCTGGGACCACATGAAAAGTTTAATTTATGAGCAGCCTTGGTGGAGACAGTCGGATCTTGTCGGCAGGATAGTCGAGGCTGCAGGACTTGATGCGGATGATTCACGAGTGTTTTATGGTGCCCGGGAATCGCTCCTTTTCAAGTAGCAGACAAGTATTGCAGCAGACAACTATTGCAGCAGACAAGTATTGCAGCAGACAAGTATTGCAGCAGACAAGTATTGAAGCAGACAAGTATTGAAGCAGACAAGTAGTGCAGCAGACAAGTATTGCAGCAGACAAGTAGTATTGGCGTAACCAGTGGACATTTTGTACGCTCATTGCGAGTTCAGTTACGTAATAAAATACGTGCAGTCAAACAGGCACGCATCACCTTCGACTCTGGAGAGTATCCCATCATCGATAGATAGACCACCTCAACTTTGAAATTCATCCCAAAAACGATAAAATGTTCAGATTTCCTCTTATTGTAGAAAAATATTCGTTCTTTTGGGCTGATGTGCAGTATGTACAGTCAAAGTTTACACCATCAGTTTTCAAACACCCTCCGCGTATAACGTCTTCGGATCGCTGTGAAGTTAGGGGCGTCAAACGTTAGCGCTGCTGACCCACAGTTTCCCCGTTTGAAGTCCATGCAACCGACCAAATCTCTATCTCTAAAGCAAGCTAATGTCAAAATTTGTACCATGACTTCGGTTATATGTGCGTAAGTATATTTACTTACGTCTCACAACGCTAAATACCATCATGGAACTCGTTGGAATAACAAATCTGATTTTTATTCAACGGCCAGCTAACTTTCTCCACCTCCGGGGACCTCAGGCCGACATCCGGCCGTGGTGACAGGTAATCACAAAGCGAATTTGATTTCCTCCCACTGCGATCTCGGGGAAATGTGGGAAAAGAATTTCCCTGGGCACTAATGATTTTCCCAGGAAGACAGGTCGTGC
The DNA here is from genome assembly GCA_014899125.1 of Orchestia grillus. NCBI lineage: Eukaryota > Metazoa > Arthropoda > Malacostraca > Amphipoda > Talitridae > Orchestia > Orchestia grillus. The sequence continues at coordinate 17,603 of VOMN01053530.1, read as the reverse complement.
ATTTTGTGTGACGCTGCGTGTTACAGGCATGTAGGAAGGATGTTAGGTCACGTGTTGGCGGCAGCGTATACATGCCATACTTATGCTAGGACGCTTCACATAAATGTGCAGAGATGCAGCATCTTGCATTGGAAACGTCTCGAAATTGGGAAATTCTGCTTTTTAAGGTACACGTATCAAAAGTAAATTTAAAGCTGTGTTTAACTTAATTATCTTTAACACGAAGAAGCGATGGAAAAAGTTACTGAAGAAGGTGAAAGAGGTGTTATTTTAGAACTCGCATACAGTCACTTTATGCAGAGCCGCATACATGATGAGCTCATAATGACGATTTATTTCTTACATCGCCGGAGTCGAGAAAGTATAATTCGCTGGTAGCTTTGAATTAATTCAACCCTACAATAACCAATTCGTTCTTTCTAACGAACGCAATATTGCGTGAACAACCATGCACATGTACATAAATTGTGCACTTGCGTGCATATTCATCCTAGTTTCGAACGAAATAATAAGAATCTAGGATGCATTGTTTCTCACGCCAACCATGCAGGACAGACAGTAGTCCTTGCGGGTGTGATGGATGAGACAATATGAGCGTATGACGACGTCCTGGTCGACTTTGACGGCGGTTTCATTTCGTCGAATGACAACTTTTACCCAACTCTGAAAACCCTACGGCCTGTGAAAGCATCTCTTTTTATAAATATAATAATTGGTAAAAAATATAATATGGACCTCGGAACGACGGAGCTGAGGAGCATCACTTACCGATCATGATCACATCCTTGGTTCATGACTTTTTTTCTTAATAACATACTTCTCAATACAAAGACAACTCCCATACCTTCGATTTTGATGCATCGAGAAAATGGAAGGGATGCATTCTTCCCATTTCTTGATGTATTAACTTTGGAAAAGTATACCACTGAGGTTATTTTTACAATTACAAATTGACCACCGCAGCCACCCAAGGTGATCTGATCTCACCAGTGGACCTCACCAGAAGTAGGGGCAATAAAGCATGCTCTCTTATCCTAAGCAGCTCCGTCTTAGTTAGCCCTTCCTATGGCAGGGCATTGCATTTACTCGTGATCTCTACACGTCTGCAGATATGACACAATCATTTCTCTGTACGTTTTCAGAGCCAACACTTTGAAATACTTGACATAAGCCTAGGTATTTAAAAAAATCTTAGTCTAACAAAGTAAGCTTAATTTACCCTACATTAGTTTTTAGAAATAATTCCACTTAAACTCAATGTTTATATAATGTTTAACTCAATGTTTATATAATGTTTAACTTAAACTCAATGTTTATATAATTTTGTTTACTCGCCGCTAAAAATGATCTTTAAATGAAACAATGCGCAAGTTTCAGACTAAGATTCATTTTTATCTTAGTTTCATTTCCAGCTAAAAGTTTCTTTTTAGTTTTAGGTTCATTTTCCGTTCTCATAGTAGACTTTTTGTAGCGCTGAAGCAATGAGAACAGCTCGAGAACCCCATCAATCCCCCAAGGATCGCGGCGACTCCCTGAGATGCGCGGAAGGGCAGTACGACAGATGTGTGTATGGCGCCACAAGACATTCCAGCACCGCACGAATTACGTCCGAACTCTCAACAGAGTCAAATTTAGCGCATGGGGACAATTCGTACGGCTGTGAGGCACGTAGCCCCAAGACAAACTTCTCAAGAGACGAGCGTATTCGTATTAAAGACTTTGGTAATTCATTTATTTATCGATCGTGCAAAGGCCGACTTTGAAAATCAACACAGCTCGTTTAACAAAGTCTTCACCACAAACTGATTTTAATGAACTTGAACCAGATTAAGCTCTAGCCAATAGATTGTGCTGAGGTTAGCTCGATCTAAAAATCTCTTAAGCAAACGGTGATCTCTAGAGGCCTCTAGACCTGCCCACGCGCTCGGCTTTCTTTCAGTTCTACATGTTCTCGCTCGCTTAACCAAGCTCAAGGAATTATTTGCTCATTTTATTTCACAAGGAAATGAGTAAGAGTCACACTCGTATTCCTGAACTACATTTGCCAAGAAATTTTTTCAGAACTTTTTTATTTAATCGCTTCTAGGCGGGTTCAAAACTTCTACAAAACTGAGCTTTGTGTTTCAAAGTATTTTAGGACGTTCTGTTGACTTCTCCACGAGGAGTTGAATTGGAGACATGCTTCTGAGTTTGGCAGCATCGTGAGCGGCACATCCCTGCGTGACCGCCGGAGTAAAGGCAGCGCTTCTCTAAAAGGACAAGAGTCAGAAAGCGGAAAAGTGCAGCCAATTTCAAGTTTCAATGTTTGAAGTTAGTCACGGTCAACTTTGTCCGTGTTTGCATGAAGGCCGCTGATGTCTTCTTAAAGCATGAAAATTCGCTGAAATTTTCAACGAATGTTGGGTACATGAATTGAATTTCAAGACTGAATGGAAGCATCGCAGTTTCGGTGCCTCCGAACAAGATAAGCTAGAAAATATATTTTCTAGCCACGAAAGATTCGAATAGTTGCTCCTAACGTTCATTCCACTCGGATTTTGGTTTTCAAATTTGTAGGACTTATCACTCAGAAGGGGGCTAAAATAACTACAAGAAGCCGATGTTTGGAATTAATAATCAAAGAATAATTTTAATCTAAATCCTTCAGTCGCTCACGACATCGTTCTTCATTTTAAATTTAATAGTTTAGAAAGCGAGGAAATAAGATTACAAAGCAAATGATAGCAAATCTGTTTCTTTCGACCGAACCTCACGAGTCTCCAGCACCCATTTTACTGAATAAACTCGTGCAATGGGCAACCGCATTTAACTCAATTTACTCTTTATTTACCTAATCAGAAAAATTGGGGCGCGAATCGCCCTTCTGTGGTGCGAAGTCTGCTGGAAGGCTAGAACAGATAAGACGGAAATTGTCGACCAGTCAGCGAGGGCCATTTCAGAGCGCCATAATTCCCTGCAGCTTCTCGAATTGTTGGGAATTGGAGCATCGCTCCCCCGTCGGGAACGTCGACCTGTAATTGAAAGTTCTCGGCCTGTCAGCCGTAACATTCGTGATCAGGAGGCGGACTTGGATGTCGAAACGTAAGTCACTTGGGTCTTGGATTGCGAACTTCTTGGAGTCTGTAAATAGATGCTAACGGAGAACGAGGTACCCAAATCAATTATGGAAGAAATACTTTTTGCCCACGGGAATGAGGAGAAACATTTCTTATGCGCTGGAGCAAAACGAAGTTAAACATTCTGAACTTGATTGATGCTATCAAAGAGTAAGCAGTAGGAATGGAAGAAGTACAACAAGAACATGATGGATGAGTAAATCTTTTTGACGGCAGAATTATAGCAAGAAACAACGATCCACAGGGCAACTATTGCAAAATTGCAATGTAGCAAAATTTATTCTAATCGCAGAATTTGTATGCATTAGCAGGGCATCTCCTACAAATCCCTCGTGCTCTAAGAATTGTTGCTTTTACGTTGACGTCTTTGGAAGTAGCAGTTCAAACATATAAACTGAACTCTTTTATTAAGGTTTGTGAATGGTATCGCGTGCGTGACTTGGATAATAAAATCGTACAGTCGAACTTTAATCGGGTATTGAAAGTTATTTTGTCTTCAAAGATATGCGAGGGGAATTCTACGAAATGGCAAGTACAAAACGATGGCAACTCGTGGCCGTCTCTCAAATAAACTTTCTGACACAGCCATAGAACGTGATCAGAGTTCAATCAGAAAATAATATTAACACTTTGCCTTCGGAGTGGGTCATATATGGTACACGTGATCATCTAACCTAACCTAATGTAACCAAAGCACTATCATGTATAAATACAACTTTTCGAGTTTTCTTCAAATTCGTGTTCATCCATCGAATAATCTAGTTCTGATTAGAAAGAAACTTTATACAGTAACCAAATTTGTGAAACCAAAATACTTCCTTTTCGAATTCAAAGTAGAGATATTTGTCGGCTTGTAATTTTACCTGTGTGGAGATTCGTCGTCAAAGTGTTTGAAAAACAAAAGAGGGCCAATCATTCCTGCAGAATTCGAGTGATTGAGAACATTAGAAACCTGCAAGGACATTTTAATTTTACGTGAAAATTCACAGGGTAGGAAGTAGAAAATAAAAATCTTGCGTAAAATCTAGTTCGAACGTTTCGTGCCTCAGTGTCCAATCATCGAATTCTCCGAATAATACGAATGGACCTCCTGAAAACTTCGTTTTAGGGACAAAATTCTGATTTCGCGACTTTTCACTGATTTTGAAGAGAATGAGCCAGAGGACAAAGGTTCGAACAGTTCGAATTTAATTTCAGGTTTTTTTTTGTTCAGAACGTTCGATCTAACTATTTTTGAGATTTTTGATACCAGTGCAAATTCCACACCGAAGGGATCGATGCTGGAGGAAGTAGCATTTAGCATTGACGTCGGCATACCCCGCCTGTCGCTTCACGTGTTGTGCGATGCTGTGTTGGGTATGTTTTACATATATGAAACTTATGTTTAAAGTACACAAAGTAATTTTGTTGTCCAGTGCAGTCTTCCGATTCAATGATGGTATACCAAAGTAATATATCGTTAAAATTCCAGTTAAAATTGGAACATACCAAAATATATTTCAGTATCATTGATAAAATTGAAAATAATTCATGTACAACCGGCTTTCTCAGTATGACTGGGATTGCGACTTGCCATGCTAAATATACAGATGCATCGCATAAGTAACACTGTTGTGAGGGGAAATGCACGTTCCTTACGCCAATCGTTTCGAACAAATTTGTTTCAAATTTCAAACCCAACAATATTTACTTTTTAGTTGCTACTCAGTCTAGAGGAATTGATAAGAAATCGGACATTCCAAGAAGTAGGTCTAAAGAAGAAAATTCGCAGCTCGGTGAAGCCGGAAAAAGTCGGGGAAACTTTCCACCGGAATCTCCGGCTTCAATGAAAGGAAAAATGTGCGTGGTTTCTTTGCCATGCGCGCGTTACCTTCTAGAGCCTGACCTCCGACCCTTCAATAGCACTGCTGTAGCATTTGTTTACCTTCAGTATTGTAATTTGAAATTTCCCCAGAGCACTGCTGTAGCATTTTGTTTACCTACAGTATTGTAACTTGGAATTCCCCCGGATCACTGCTGTAGCATTTTATTTACCTCCAGTATTGCAACTTGGAATTTCCGTACAGCACTACTGTGGCACTTTGTTTACCAGTCATGAACAGTTACAGGGTCTTGGAGTTGCAAAACATCTCCAAGTAACTCCAAGTAACTAGTAAACGGAATACAGACAACTCCTTTGTTTCTCTTAAGAATAAAAAGGATGCTTAAATTTCTCTGCGGTATTTGAGCATCCAATGCCCAAAATCAAACTTATCTTAGACAATAAGATAATTTGAATAGGATTAAGATAAGATAAGAAATAAGATAGTTTTGGACGGGATAATACGCTAAGTTTTTATGTCAATGTGCACCGTGCTGGAAGCTTAATGCACGAGTGCTTACAGGAACGCAATTTCCTCGGGCTTAGGGCCAAGGAATTTTAACTTTTGATGCAAGAGGCTTGAATTAAATAACATACTCTCATTTTCCGTGCCTATAGAGTGTGCTCCAATTGCGCACCCCTTCATTCCTCCTTAATCCTATTTTAATCCGAATTAGCTTCCGACTTCACGTGTTTCTCGGTTAACCAATAAATTCTTGTCGAATATATACGTTGGGACTGGGAACAATGTTAATACTGATTATATGTTTACTGTGTGATTCCATTATTAGGCTCCCAATCTGAGGACTTGACAATGCACTTTCAAACCTTGTCTAAATATTTTCCAAAGTAGTACTTATAAGAATAATTTATGGGCACCCAATTTCGCTTTGAAGATGAACTACCTGCTAACACAGGATCGTCCCTCGTATAAATTTTAGTTGTGCACATTGTGCACCGCAGTACGTGGGCTTAACTCACCGAGCTCTTTACGTTAGGGTCCCCGAACATGATGGTCGTAGTCATCGCACAGGGGCTATTATGTGTTTGCTCTCTCATTCATTCATACGACAACATTGCCATAATAGTACCTGTGACCACACTATCAACACAACGAAGTTTACAATTTTAGATTCTTGGTCGAACGATCTCGATCTACGCATTCTAAAATCATTATACATACATAAATTATAGCCGTCCCTCTACAATATGCTAAATGCGTATCCATTAACACGTTCCTTGCGTATGGAGCCACGGACGTGTTGATAGAGCCGTTCATTTTACTGTTGCGTAATGGTTTGCTTGTACGTCAACACTCATATTTTGATTGCGTTGAAAGAAAACTCTCATATTTAATAAATTAAAATGACTAAAACGCTATCCCGAATAAGGAGAAAAAATGAACAAAAGGAAGTATGTATAACTTCAAAACACGAAAGTATCGCCGAATTCAATCTTCACCGAACTCTGGAAAATAACCGAACTCTGGAAAATAACCGAACTCTGGAAAATAGAATAGAGTGCCTCAGTACCGGCCCTGCGTGCCTCAGTACCGGCCCTGCGTGCCTCAGTACCGGCCCTGCGTGCCTCAGTACCGGCCCTGCGTGCCTCAGTACCGGCCCTGCGTGCCTCAGTACCGGCCCTGCGTGCCTCAGTACCGGCCCTGCGTGCCTCAGTACCGGCCCTGCGTGCCTCAGTACCGGCCCTGCGTGCCTCAGTACCGGCCCTGCGTGCCTCAGTACCGGCCCTGCGTGCCTCAGTACCGGCCCTGCGTGCCTCAGTACCGGCCCTGCGTGCCTCAGTACCGGCCCTGCGTGCCTCAGTACCGGCCCTGCGTGCCTCAGTACCGGCCCTGCGTGCCTCAGTACCGGCCCTGCGTGCCTCAGTACCGGCCCTGCGTGCCTCAGTACCGGCCCTGCGTGCCTCAGTACCGGCCCTGCGTGCCTCAGTACCGGCCCTGCGTGCCTCAGTACCGGCCCTGCGTGCCTCAGTACCGGCCCTGCGTGCCTCAGTACCGGCCCTGCGTGCCTCAGTACCGGCCCTGCGTGCCTCAGTACCGGCCCTGCGTGCCTCAGTACCGGCCCTGCGTGCCTCAGTACCGGCCCTGCGTGCCTCAGTACCGGCCCTGCGTGCCTCAGTACCGGCCCTGCATGCCTCAGTACCGGCCCTGCATGCCTCAGTACCGGCCCTGCATGCCTCAGTACCGGCCCTGCATGCCTCAGTACCGGCCTATCGTGGATTGGAGCAGGGGGTTTCCATGCTAATCTTTACCCCACTTCCCAAGTCGGCGCCTAACGATCTGTAGTCGATAACATGATTACTATGGAATATCACAGTACTTCGAGACAAAGTCTCGCTCTGACGTTGCAGTACACAGGTGACGCTCGCATCAACGGATCTCGTTCCAATGGACTTCAGAATAATTTAGGTTCTTGAACATCCCCAACTTGGTCGATATCAGAGTGCGATTCCAAGATTACAGTAAGATCTTTCTTTTGGGCTGGCGAGTGTTTCAAGTTTTTAAAACATTGCGAGACGTTGCCTATAAATAGGGCATTCTTTTCCAGTTTAGTCATTTGATGCGAGCTTCAACTGTACTTCACTTAATAGCTGTACTTTAACAGACTGCTTCGATACTGAACTTTTGTACTGCCCCTCAGTACTACACTCAAGTATTACAGCTGAGGATTGCATTACAGTGTTGCATTCAAACATGACATTCTAGTTTAACTGTAGAGTATTTCAATCAAGCATTGCATTTTACCATAACGGTAAAGTATTCCATTCAAGCTTTGCATTCTATAACAACAAAGTATTGCATACGAGCATTGCATTCTAGTGTTGCATTCTAGTATAACAACGAAGCATTTCCATCCACCATTGCATTCTAATATAACAACGAAGCATTTCCATCCAGCATTGCATTCTAATATAACAACGAAGCATTTCCATCCAGGGTTACATTCTAGTATAACAACAAAGCATTTCCATCCAGCATTACACTTCCGTACAGCGAGAGCCATACGCCTCCCTCTAGGTTGCAGGGCGACCTCGTCACAATATCCCTCCGAGAACTCAACAGAAGTCCGCTGTAGGCACCAGAGGCATTAGAGCACCGGACCCGAGTTACAACAGTAGTTTGCACATGAAAATTAATCGACTAGTGATGGCGCGTCAAAGGACCGGACCACTTTCATTTTGAGGAAAATGATCACATTTTTTCTCGCATGAGATATATTTGAAACGTTTATTCTAAAAAACTACGGAATATTATTCGAAATGGGCTTCCACCAATGTCCAGGGCATCATTTAGCTTCGGGAACCTTTCGTGGAAGTCAAAACTAACTACGAGCGAAGTGCTTTTCTACCGACAGAGCAGCCCAAGTTTCAGTAAAGCTGAGGTGCATCGACCAGGCAACTGCCAGAAGCTCATCTCAGGTTCTCGTCCAGCTATTTATGCGGAGCATAAACAGCCCAAAACGTGACAGCAACAACCGGGACAATCAGATCTCAAATTCATATCCAGTACAAAAATAAAAGTCCTGACTGTTGGCTCGACAACTCAAGAGGACGACTGTAGCTTCACATTACGTAACGATCCAGCCTGACTTTCCCGTCGCCCCATCCATAGATTCAAGAAACAACCCATAAACAAGCATGGGTAGGCATAATTTAGATCATTGTAAATGCTCCGGTTAAAAACCTCGACAAGGAAGAAGCCTCAGTCCTGTTTTTTAAATAGCTATAGTAAAAGTGCCTCGCAATAAGTTAATCTGTAAAACAAGACTTACCTGCACAGCCTTGCCGTTACTGTCTTCTTTGTTTTCTTGGGCTTGAGGTGAAGAGAAGTTCCTGTTCTTTTCTTCCTCCTAGTGGTCAGGACGAGTGTAATTTCCATTACCGCTGAGTCAAACTAGATTCCTTTGTATAGTTCTCTTAATATATTTCAGACGCGTGCTGAGGACCGTTGGATTTTATTTTCCAGACCTATCTCTGCCGAGGAACTACACTTAAAGAGCGATTGGACGTCTGACAGTGGTGGAAATCAGCCAGCATAGATAGCCCCTTGTGAAGCAAAGAATTAGAGCCTTTAGAATCGCGTGTCTGCGTTGTGACGCAGTATGAAGAGTCAGCGTCAGCAATGCGGACTCTTATACTACTGATTCGCGGAATTCGAGGCAAGGGTTTAGCTTCGATATCTTTCAATATTTATCATAATTACATGAGGTTCAGTATTGGAGTTTTATGTTTCCTAGTATATCTATAAAACCATTTGGTTTGAACCAATCTTTACCTCGTGCAAGCACATAGGCGTCGGTGAACGAATTTCATTTTGCCTGAAAACCACCCGGGGCACTTCTCATATCTGAATCTTTTACTCGAGTTTTGAGTGCGGTAATTGCTCAATGTTTTAATTGATTTTGAACCGAAACAGAGCAATGCATTCACTATTTCTGGACATTTTAATAGATTTCTGAGCGCGGTAATCAACGATACAATTACTTATCAGTTCTTTGTGTACTCTCGCATGCTTGAAGGCTTCAATTTCCCTCTACCCCTATTTGGTTCGCTCACAATAGCTGGGTCCGTTTTAAAAGTTTGCACGGGCTTTAACTCACAGTCCCTACTAGACCCAGACGCTGAACTCGGAGCAGTCAGAGAGGGCCCCTGACTGTCTTGTTGCTCTTTCAACGATCCTTGTATTTCGTGTCCCCAATATTGAACTAGGCAAATACATCCGTACTTCCAAGTTAAACAAGTCCTTGTACTGCAGTGCCTGTCATTTCACGATGTCCTGTCGAATAAAAAGCCATTCAGCCATTCTCTTTGGAAATAAATGTAGGACATAATTTTACTGGACAGTGGGCACCATAGCCCTTCCGATCCTCGAACTACGACGTAGTTATTTCAAGTACCACTTGATTCGTGCTCAAAATTGATAATTTCAGGTATTTGAAATACGTGTTTTGGGGTCAAGTGCAGATATTGTGCAAACTTGGAGCTCCAAACTTAGAGCCAGAACTGTTGAATATAAATCAAATGATGTTCAAAGGAAGTACGTCATATTTCGAAGATCGCCTGCTGTGAAAACCAGTATGAGTGAATTTTGGATTTCGCTGTTTCTCTAGATGTATAATTTCACAATTCTCACGCTCGTAAAAAAAAAAAATTAGTCACGAACGTAAAGNTAGATGTATAATTTCACAATTCTCACGCTCGTAAAAAAAAAAAAATTAGTCACGAACGTAAAGAAACACTAGTAGTTGCGTAGAAACTCACTGAAAATAATATTAAACTAAAAGTAAAAATTTTATTTGCGACCTAATCCTTACTAGAAGGGTAGGGGGTTCTATTCGAGGCAATCTCGAGGGACAAGTTCAAAATATGCTATGTATATGCTAACGCCGAGACATCAGAGGTTCTTGCCGGTCGCTTGCGATTAAAATAACTAAATTTTCGAAAACTAAGGTCTTTTAATGATACGTTATCTTCAAGCATATTTTATTCCGAACTGCGCAGAATCAAACTCTGCCTAAAATGACTATTCTTAGAAATAAAATTCCCAGCTATGCAAACTTTCCGAAATCAACATTGCGTCTTCCGAAGCCGTTCTGCAAAAACCTCGTTTCAATTCAAGAATGCCTTTGATCTTCCTTTCGGGCTTTTATTATTCGTTCCTTATGTAGCCCCGATGGCGGAGGAAACATAAGTATACAAGAGCTACAAGAATTTGCTCGATTTGCCTAAAGCTGGTATTGCTAGACATTTAACATTGCAGAACCCATCTCGCGGTTCATGTTTACCATTCATCCGAGTCATCATTGCACCATTAGTACATTTGTATGATAACAGCTGCACCTTAGAATTAACAATGATTTAAACGATGGCCAGCAATTTAAACTTCCGTAAAAAACTCACACAATGCAAGATGGTTCAAAAAACTATGCTTTTAAACTCATTTCGAATACAGACTCAAACGTTAGCAACAATTTTTAAGCTCGAACAATTTCCTAATTTAATGAAAGAATTCGTTGCTGTAACTGAGAAAAGTTCAAAATTGGGAAGAATGTATAAATGTGTCACTGACTAGTGGATTGTGAAGGACATCATGAACTTTGCAGGTATAAATGCAAAGTACAGATAGTTTAGCTGGTTTGATTGAAATGACCTGGAGGAGTCATGCTGGAGGTTATCTTTACTGCAACGTGGGCTTGAATGTACCTGGAATAGACCTTACTGAGGGCTTGATTAGCGGTCAGGTCAGGACAAGACTGTACTGAAAGTTTTAAAGATGGTCAAGTCAAGACTAAACTGTACTGAGTGTTTGACTGATAGGTCAAAGCTAGACTGTACCCAAGGCTTGAGTAATGGGCAGATCAAAACTAGACTATACAGAGTGCTTGACTGATAAAACTCCATCAATATGACTTTATCAATTGAGCAAGCGAAATAAAAGTATGAGGAATAATTTTTTCTTTGTTCCCGTCTGATGAGCCCGCATCATTTCCTGTCCGTCAAAACACTTGGGATTCTTCGAGCTGCCAAATTCAGCGAAGGTTTTCATCAGGAAGAAGACCGTCGCTAATGCGATTCTCATTATTGTAACCCCATGTCTCGCGAGACAAAGCTTTTGGAAGCTTCTGCCTTCTGGAAATATGGACATTTTTTATGTTGGGAGTTGGGCGTACATATAAAATGAATAGGGAACATTTCACGAATTTTGTCTAGCAGGAAATGGAAACGTTGGAAAATCATCAGAAATTACTTTGTATTGAGGTAAAGCGAGACTAACCAAGCATGTAAGGAAATGCCATCAGCAGAATGAGTTCTTGCTTCTCTAGCATCTCAGCTCAGGCACATCTAGAAAAAGGCAAAAGTTCATCAAAATTGAATCATTACAAAATATTTCAGTCAATGATATTTCGTCAAGAGAACCGGAAGGTCCGAAATTCTTCATGAAAAAGTCCGTGGTCTTGTCAGTACGGAACTTAATTTTGAATTGAAAATGAACTTTGATGGTACGCCTGTTAGGAGCCCATAGCCCGAGACTGCTCAATGCGAGTAATGAACGGGTCACCTCTGGTGCAATGTCTCGTCCATGAAATATTTGTAGTCTTTGAAGTGTTACCAGTCCATCAAGTGCCTCCAGTCTGTAGAGTTTTTAGTCCTTGAAGAGCCGCTAGCAAGCTGGTAATTTGAACGAATGTTAGTTGCCTATGTTTGTTATGCAAAACAGACGGTTCAAGCCAAATGTTTTCTTTGGTTACCGTGCGACCGCCATAACCCAACGAGAATGTGGTAAACTTCGATCACAGCGAACCTTTTTGCATTTTATCACCAGATGGAATTTCTCCTGAAAAGTGTTGTAGCTCGAGTTAGGCTTCAGTTACCACCGCCGTCACCTTTGATGACATTCTCTGAGCAAAGCTGTATTACTTCAAGGCTGTATAGGCTTCGCTGCCACGGGATTTCGCGAGACAACATTGGCGGCCTCCAACTTTGTTGCTCACCCTTTCAGGCTCAGGCCAAGGGTTAGGTTTTGTTACGAAATGGGCAAAGTCTGACGCACAAAATACCAAGTTAAAAAATAAATATCATGGCATGATAATTTTCAAAAAGTGTTACCTACATAAACACAGAATTTTCAGGTGCGTAAAGCCCTTTGCTGGCCCGTAAAAGTGAGAAAGCCTTTTTATTTCACGGTGGTCCGCTCAAGGTGCCGTATGACTTCAAAGGGTTAACCCTTAAATGAACGCATTTATCTAAAGGATAAATAATATTTTGAGGGTAATTCTACATTATAATAAGACAGTAACACCATAGATTAAATTATATTGAAAAATTTCTATTTAATTAACTAAATTGCTAATTGTATCATATATGATACATGGCAAGACTTCCTTTTATTCTATCAAATTATTGGTTTGCATCATTTATGATACACGGTGCATTTAAGGGTTAATTCGAACTAGAAGAACGACTGTGTTTCAAAACTTGAACATATGTATCATATATATTGTAGACAGGCCTTGAGAGACCCATCTCAATAACGCTGGAGAGAGTTTTAGGTAAAAATCCGCGTATTGTCAGTATAATTTTTGAAAGATCTTCGTTTATACCCGTCTCTGAGATGAAGGAAAATGAAACAAGAGAACGCGTTGAGTTATTGACAGATTTCAGGGCATAGTAGCGAGGACACTTTTAAACCCTCAATTTGAGACACGTCAATGGACTAAGAGAAACACTCTAAACCAGAAAACATTCAATTACTTCCCCATTCTTACATTAGGAAGACGACGCTACACGATTTTGGTCTGTAGCTACAGATAATCCATTCTTTCTGACATCACGGTTTCGTGAACTTTATGGTTTATATTGGGTGGACATTGAAAAACTCTTGCACTAAAGCGCAGGCTTCATTTCATAACTGCAGTATTTATTGCCAGAGCATCTGCTTTAGATTCGACTGGAGCAGAACACGGCCAATACAAGGCTGACCAAGATCGTGCCACGTGAAATTTTGCTCCAAGGAACGAAATTCTTTCGGTCATATCCTTCTTGTGGGGTTTCATACGCACACAACTGTGCGGACGGGTCGAATAAAAACTGTTAACCCCTTAACGTATTATCCCGAGATATCTCGTGGACGTGGATGTTGCATTCACACGGTCACTGTCGGTAACACCGACCGTGTGAATGCAACACCGCCTTCTCGGGGTAATACGTTAAGGGGTTAATCCGCTAATGCCCTACCCATCGAATTCGGTACACATTCAGTAAAATTACTTTTACGTATGCCATGTGTTTGTCTAACACTGGAGTGGTAACTATAAGTCTTAGGTTACGTCAAGGAGAAACTCTAAGTCTAAAATCCATGGGAAAAATGGAAGGAAAACTACGGGGCAATCCGAGGTTACCATTCCGACGTTACGCAAAAACGCAGCCTTCCAAAAGGATATTTTATTCCTTTTTTTACACCGAATACAGGAAGTGAATACTCATCTCATTTCTTTCAATATATTCTTTCTAAATGAGGGGCGTATGAAAACTCACGTCAATCAATTTCTTCTGTGACATCACGCATGCATTCATTTCGGGCGAGCGTCAGTCAAATTTAAGCCACAGAATAAAGAGAGGCAAGAAATTACCAATTTTAGGTCCATAATTTTTTTTACGTTTGAGCTATTGAGATGTGAATGGCCCACCTGCAGCAGGCATTGCTAAAGACAAAATACACACCGTACATACATTAGACAACGCTCGTCCATGCATTTTAGTCTCAATTTATCATCGCAAGCCGAGACTGAGTGGCTGTGACACCTAGACGCCAGTGAACATTTCAGCGAACTATGATATCTTGGGCAATTTTGTAGCTATTCAGGTCTCACTTTATTTTCACGAAATAACGTACATATCTTTTCTGATAGTGTCTACTCCTCACGAGTATCTTTCTGCTTGCAAGTTCTAGAGAAAGCTACATCAAAACTACAAAACCAATATGCTTTTGCTTGCTTTTATTTGCGGTAATTAACATTCATTCGTCTCATCGAAGTGAACACTCCCCTCATTCAGTTTCATTCAGCTCTTCGTAGTGAACACTCCTCTCATTCAGTTTCATTCAGCTCTTCGTAGTGAACACTCCCCTCATTCAGTTTCACTCAGCTCTTCGAAGTGAACACTCCNCAGCTCATCGTAGTGAACCCTCCCCTCATTCAGTTTCACTCAGCTCTTCGTAGTGAACACTCCCCTCACTAACTGGAGTGAGCCTGCGGGGCCCCAGCAGCTCCCCAGCCACCACTACACTAAAGTCCGTCTTTTCATCTCGTCAATTTTTACGAACGTCGCCGGCAAATGCAGCGCGACAGGAGCTTTTCGAGTCCATTGTTCTGGGTGCATGGTAGTCCCGGTGTGCGTGTCCATGTGTGCGTGTGTAGGTGTATGCGCTCAGGTGTACATGTACTGGTGCGTGTGTGCGGATATTCGAGGAGGGAGAGCGAGAGAGTGTTCAATCTGGGCGCGAATTTTCGATTTTATAAATTTTTGAACTATGACACTACCCAAAGACCTAAGCTCACAGTTAGAGTCGGGTCAGTTGCTACTGCTATCCGTACAGAGGCGGCTAATGCTGTCGCGTCTGCTAGAAGAGAACCATCGCGTTTTCAAAAAGGGTTCATGAGGGGAATCAACGAACATATCAATACGAAACAAAGCAACGTTAAACACCAAAGTTGATCATGCACATGGCCAGTAACAGGGATCAAAGTCCTCTTTAACGAGAGAGAAGTAGGAATGTACCGCAAAATCCCAATGACAAAAACTGAGCCAGCAACAGGAGCTGCTGCGGTTGCCACGCGTCGCTCGGGTCCCGACGAGGGGAGCAGGACTCGTAGGCGCGATGACGCGGAGAGGGATAACCTGCAGCGTACAGCCGTTCTCAGCACACAAAGCTATGCAGCGTACTGCTATCTGTTCTAGATAACAACCGTTCTATTTTCTTAATTGATTTTTAGAACACTTTTAATTTATTTTTTATTTCACAAATATTTTCCGTGCATCTAAAGCTTGCTTTAGTTGATGATGCTCTACGTGAGGGACAACTGTAGAGCGGTTGACTACTGGAACCTATCTAGTCCTTTTTTTATTATTTTTTTTAAAGCCCCCCACCGGCAGCCAAATCGTTAAAAACGCAATTTTTATTGCTTTAAGAAATTAGAAAACACATTTTTATTGCGGAAATTAAAAACAACGATCTGGCAACAGGTAAAAGAACAAGGGTCCGACCAGACGC
This sequence comes from Orchestia grillus, assembly GCA_014899125.1. Classification (NCBI taxonomy): domain Eukaryota; kingdom Metazoa; phylum Arthropoda; class Malacostraca; order Amphipoda; family Talitridae; genus Orchestia; species Orchestia grillus. The sequence goes on along the minus strand of VOMN01053530.1, from coordinate 1,837 downwards.
CTATGTTGGTGGTCTACAACCGCTGTGGGTGCGCGCGCACTACATCACAAGAGTGCTGCGACGCCGAGGCATTGCCGCTCTGCACAGCCAACCCGATTATTTGCTCCAGCCGCCGGGCAGTATCTAGGTCGACTGCTCAAGCAAGCAAGCGGCCACACAAGCAACGCGAGAATAGCAGAGCCCAAGGGAACACAACCTCTCACCGTGACTGCACACTCTCACCTATTCCTAGTCCTAGTCCATCTAGTCCTTTAGGTGAGAGACGACTGTAGAGCAGTTGTTCGCTGGAATCGATCTAGCGTTCTCTCTAGAGGACGGCTGTGCCGTGCTGAGTGAGGCTCAAACGCTTGACTTTTCCTGGCAGGCAACACGTCCCCAAACGACGCTGCAGGACAGCCCTCTGCGGTTGTTCCATTTCGGAAATGAGCGATGCGAAGACAAATGAAGCCTTCACCTTGTATTTGGATGTCACCAACTTGCCAGATCTTAAAACTCCTATATTGTACATGCCATCGTATTTCCTTAACATAATTATTTAGCACATAATGCTTGGTTGCACTCAAACTATGAGCGTATAAATACCCTTCGTCAAATATCTATATTAGATATTAATCCATGATTTACTTTTACCTAAATCACGAGCAAAAACCTCTAAAATCTATCACAAACATACAGTAGTATCTCTTATACTATAGTTTATACGCATTCGTACATTCTTGCTCAAAACAGAACTAGCATAGTTTAACACGGTCGAGAAATTTCCAATAACCCATAAATAGTTCGACATAAAATTAGTGTTTGAATTCAAAATACCAGTGTTGTTCTCCATTCTCATCCTTTCTTTCGTAGATCGGCAAGTTACGGAGTGAATGCGTTGTGCAAGCGGTAGTGTGCTTGCCTTTTGATTACGTGGACCCGGGTAAATGTACAAGCAGTGTTGCAGTACTACTCATATTGAGTAGTACGTATACCTAGTAGTACAATAGTATGCGTCTAAAATGAAAAGAGCTAAGCGCTGCTCGTGGGCGGTAAAGTCTCAAAAGAGATTAGCGAAGAGGATACATAATCATACCTTAACCTTTAGGCTACGTGGATATATTTTTTGGCACGTACATTTGAAGTAAATTTGCGGACATTAGCTCGCTGCCTCACAGCTAAAACACGCAGCGTACCTCTGGCATGACGAAGCGCGGTAATCAAAATAACCGCGGATGAAGAGGTAACAAACAATCATGTTTGAGCAATGTCATCATAGATCAAAGTGCTTCGATGCCACCCACAAGTTTGGCGATCACGTGCTCGACACACGTGTGCGATAGAGAAGAGAATAAAATACAGTCATCCTCCGCATGAAGTTCCATATTGGTTCCAGGAAACAACCGCTCTACGTTTTTATTTGTATCATACTCGCGCATTGTGCTTTACTTTCTCCATATGACAATAGTAATTTTAGTGTAAATTGGTGTTCTCTCTAGTATTACCGCTCTACTCGGAGGACGACTTTATGTATAGATGTGTGCTGGAACCGATCTAGCGCTTTATCCAGGAGACGACTTTTCGGCTAAAGTAACGAGCCTTGTGGTCCCTTCTTGGGCTGCTGCTTAAGTCCACTGACGTCACACAACGAAATGAACGTTCCTTAATTATGTCACACGACGTGGACGCACGTGTCGTGCATGTGCCGTCACGTCCTGCTACCAAGTTTCCTTGTAAGCCAGTTGTCAGGCCTAAGTCTGAGAATGGGTGTTCCATGGCTAGTTTATGAAAGTAATTATTAAGGCTATTAGAAACATTTTGTTTCCATAATTTTTTTTAATAAAATCTAGAGCTTTCGAGC